>VKOC01018566.1:0-32862 GCA_009364415.1 Spea multiplicata | reverse complement strand
CTATCCCCTCTCCCTCCCTATCTACCTCTTCTGACTCTCTAACCCCGTCCTAACTTTCTACCCACCCCCTTCCTTTGAAGTTCACTTACCTTGGGCTTGTCCAGCTGTGAGATCGCGAGGTCTCTGTCTTCCTGGTTCTGCTGCAGTGTGCGCGGCTTCATTGCTGAGCGCCGGATATGACGACATATACCGGCGCTCGGCTTGAAATGCCGGCACTGCGACCAAGGCAGAGGCCTCGCGGTCGCGGAGAAGAGTGAGAGGTGCCGAACGGTTGCTGAGAATTTATTCCTCAGCGACCGCTCGGCGCCTCTCTCTCTCCTCTGGGTCTATTAAAAAAAAAAGACGCCGTTTCAATTGGTGGGGCACACCGGGGGGCACAGCATGATGTAGGGGGCCATGGCCCCCTCTGGCCCCCCCCCTTCCGACGCCACTGCTTCTGAGTATCAAGCAGTGTTAAAGTGATGATTAAATATGTAGTAAATTGTAAATTATTTGTGATATTTCAGCCAAATGTTTCAACTGCAACATACATAATGGATTGTTTTAAACAAATTTCTAATAAAATGTAATTTTCAACAATGTTCAATAACTTCTTTTCTTAGACTTGCATTGATTAGATGCTGGGGTATTATAACTTGGTCCTTTTATTTTTACACAAAATGTGTTTTGTTTAAACTAATAGGGCAAATATTGTCTAATATAATCTACAAAATCTTACAATCTAGAGGACGGTCCTAAATGCACTAAACAAACAGATTAAAATAATATATAACACCCCAAATAAATCCATGCAATTGTGTTAATATAAGCAATGTAAACTGATCAGCCATAACATTATAACCACCTGCCTAATATTGTGTAGGGCCCCCTATTGCAGCCAAAACAGCCCTGACCTGTCGAGGCATGGACTGTACTAGATCTCTGAAGGAGTGCTGTGGTATCTGGTACCAAGTAGAGGACTGCATTGGGAGGCGGGTCCCACCAAAACTCTTGCGGGCGCGGACGGACTTGCTGGGGTTGCAGGCGGTCAGACACTGTACCTGCGGGTCCTGGTAATCCGCAGTCCCACAAGGCTGCCTTCGAACTGCTCTCTTACAGTGTCTCCTCTCTTGCTCCACCCAGGAACAAAGCAGAGTCACGTGATGTGACGTCACTTCCCGTGACTCCGCTGTGTTCCTGGGCGGAGCAAGAGAAAAGACGTTGTGGGTGAGCAACTAGAGGGCACCCTTGTTGGACAGCGCAGGAAATCTGCAGTTCAAGTAGGGAAGTACTCGTGACCGGAGCGGGCGGGATTGTGTACACATGTTGCGGGAGCGGGCGGGATTGTGTACACATGTTGCGGGAGCGGGCAGGAGTGGAACACCCACATTGCGGGAGCGGGCTGGATTGGACATGCGCAGGGCTCTAGTACCAAGATGTTAGCAGCAGATCCTTTAAGTCCTGTAAGTTACGAGGTGCGGCCTCCATGGATGCTTCCTGGTGCCATGTGTTCTCCAGGTAAGCAATGGACACGCACACAGCTATCCACGTGATGTAAAGAACACGTGTCTCATCAGGCCAGGCCAACTTCTTCCATTGGTCTGTGCTCCAGTTCTTATACTCACGTGCCCATTGTAGGCGCTGTGATTTTTTTTAGGTTGATGAGATAAAATTCGTTAATTTGCCTGTTTTTATAATAACAGGTACCTTGTGTAACCTTAACCGTATATTTATTCTACAAGAGTGCCTCCTTGGGACTATAGGTGATCTTAACCCCTTCATGACTAGGAAGTTTTGCCCCTTACATACTCCAAAAAGTTTTTGTTTTTTTCTACTGTCTTTAGGAAATTTGTGTCTTCAGAAAAATAAATTTTTTCTTGTGTATCTTCACCAATTAGTGTTATTTGTATTTTAGTTATTTTTGATGAAAGCAGGCAGTGCCGGACTGTATTACCAGGAAACCAGAAAATGTGTTTATGATGTAATGTGCCCCCCCCCCACACCATATATATATTATAGGATTATAGATGCACATATATCCTCCACTTACTACTACAACAAAAAAACAGGGGTATAAGACTTCTTTTCAAAACAATAATAGAATGCTAGGACGGGGAACTTTAATACAATCCTTTTATGTCAATGTAACACTGGTCTGGGGCAGGGAGAGAAGGCACCGACTGTGACCCGATGCTCCATCTCTTAAAGGTGTGCGCTGCCTTCTGCTGCATGTTATGCCGGTTGTGCCTGTTTTGGCACCCAGGACCGGGTTTAAACAATCGGCACACTCGCGTGTGATCGCTGTATTCCCAGAGATCTCCTATACCTGGAACGCAGTAATACCGGCATACACTACATGGAGCCCACTGCGGTTTAAGCATTGAAGTATTATACTAGGCCGTAACATTTCATCGCTTTCTATAAGTTGTAGGAAAGCGCATTTGGTATCTGCATGGTTTCTCTGTAGTTGCATCTTCTTGCTACTGAGGTTATTAGGTGTTCAAAACTGTAATATACATAATTGTATAACTTATGTCCTTTAATGTAAATAATTGTGTATCGCCCAGTGCCTCTCACGTGGAACCGCGGAGGGATGTTTACTCACCGTTCTCTAGGTAAAGCATGGATAATCCCGTTACCTACATCTCTATTACAACTACGACCCCCCCAGGAGAAAAAATGCGTCACTATAGCCCCTTCGTACTAGGGGCCTACTAGACCTGCCTATGACGTAAGCCGCTAAGTAGATCCGGCCCTGGTCACAGACAGTTAGCGTCCCATTTGTGACGTAGTAGAGCTTTATCTCCGCCGCCGGGAGCCTGTCACTTGTGTTGGTTGCGGTGTCGGGATCATGGCGTGTACTTACGTTGGCTATTTGGCGAGTTGGATCCCCGTGCTCATCCTCATGGCCATCGTGTGGTGGTCATACTACGCCTTCGTGGTGGAGCTTTGCATTTGTAAGTAACCGGAACCCCTCCGTACCCAGAAAGCGCGTTACTCTGCAAATAACCTCCAGAAACCCGCGGGGACTCCTCCAGAGGAGCGCTTCTGCCCCGTTATATAAATCGTTGTGTGTTTGTTACCGGGTGATATACATTCGCGGTAAATGCGGAGTCCTGGAATCCGTGCGGCTCTTGGTTTGTGGGATTTCACCAGGCATGTCCGTCTTGGCTTCTGCAAAAAATGTCTTCAGAAAGTCGCCTTATGTTCGGAGCAGCCTTATGCCGGTGATATGTCTGTTTATATTCCCGTGTATAAGCCGAAAGATTAAGTGTAACCCATGAAATATGCTGACACGGGTCTAAATTGGTGATTTTTAGGGCTTCAGAGCTTCCCGGGAACCCTTTTTACTTTTAGAGAGCAATTTCACAAAGAAGAGCTGAATTGGGCCCCTGGCATAAGCTTCGGCCTGGGACCTGTTGCCCCCTTTGCCCCGTGTAAAATCCAGCTGTGGCTGGAGAAAGTGGCCAGGAACAGCCCCTCGTAATGCAAAATGGCTTCAGAGTTCAGATCCTGACTTTCATGCCAACTATCCGCTTAGTGAATAAACCCCTTTTATTGTCGCAGGACTTTAGGCATTCAAATAATCTGCGGTACAACATGCGGTCTACTGCAGCTCTGGTGCTTAAAGTAGTGCCGTTACCATGGCAGCCAACAGAACGGTGATTGCTCCGCTTTTACTGCTCTGCACCGGGATTGCTCCGTATATATAATCCGTATTGTTCTTGGGGTTTTCTGTTATGTTGTAAAAGTCACGAGCGCAGTGTGTTTGTGCGTTAAACCTTTATTATTATTTGTTTATTTTGTATGGAGTGTTTATTGACTGTTTAATAAAAAAAAATTTCTCTTGTAGATACCATCAAATCAACCACTGAAAAGGGTAAGTGCTTTAATTTTTTTGTACATAATTCGTAAAAATATAATCTTATAACTCAATTATAAGACGAACCCCCAAATTTTGATTTGGTGGGGGAGAAAAAACCTGAATATAAGACTACCTTATAAAAAAATGTTTTACTAGTAAATATTAATTCACACATAAGCTATATTTTAATAATTTTTGTTTAATTTCTTTTTATTTGCCACTCTGCCCCCAGATATGTCTTATACTCCCCTATATGCCACTCTGCCCCTCAGATATGCCTTATTCTCCCATATATGCCACTCTGCCCCCCTCCCCAGACTTGTCCTCCGTGCTCCAGATTTCCTGGTGTCTAGCGGGGGCAGCTGGTAAACGTCTGCTGCTGGCACTTCTGCCCGGGGGTTCTATGATGGAGCACGCAAAGGTCATGTAATGCCGGTGCTCCATCATAGAAGCCCCAGTGGAAGTGCTGGCAGCAGCAGAGCTTGTCTACGCGTATTGCACAGGCATTCACCAGCGGCCAGAGAGGAGGATCCAGGTCCCCTGCAGCGCTGCTGGGGTCTCGATCTTAGTCTTGTACGATAACGTCGAATATAAGAGGAGGGGTATTTTTCTGAAAAAAATGTCTTATATTCAAGCAAATACGGTAAATATTAATATAAGTCCTCTGTTTCCAATAATTGATTGCTTGCGTTGTAACTCTATGCGTTTGTGTTTTTGTTACAGTTGTATATCTGGTGATTTATCACATGATATTTATGATGTTCTTATGGTCATACTGGAGAACGATAGTTACGTTGCCGGCCAGTCCATCTAAACAGGTAAGAGTTGGGAGGTTGAGAAACGTCACTTGTCTCCTCTGGCTTTCGCATTATATTTTGAAGATGATGTTCCACCTATTCTTCTGAACGTAACACTTTTCCCAGAAATAATACTTTAATGCGTAGTTTTACCATTTTAGTCAATTCTGGAAGGGAGACATAATTGTGGTGACAGAAAAGCAAAGAACTCATAGGCTGATGCCTTAGAAATGGGGAAAACGTTATTAATTGTGTTGATGCCATTTTTACGTGATTCCCAGTAGCAATGTAAACGTTAGGTAGTACAGACCTCTGGCACCAATATTATCCTAGGAAACCACATTTTCTGTCTGGTTATCAGGCAAAATTAAATATCATTGGTTTTTTCACCTCTTAGTAAATATGTTCCTGTTTTTTTTAATCGTCTTTCTCTGCTGGTAAAGTGTCTGTAATCTGATCTGTTATTTGGTCAACATTAGAGAATTCTAGTCTAAATCTAGTCTTTGATATCATATAACCTAAAGTGAGATTCAGCTAATCTGTTAGTGGCAATTAGTGTATCACAGAGTGTATAATATATATTGTTTGAATAAAACTCATTATTATTCTTCTGAATGCCTTACTTGGTTATAAAGTTATCCATTTCCATAAACAGTTGTCTTTTAGGATATTGGGAGAAAAGATCCTCCAGTATTTCTTGAATATGTTGGATTGTTTGGTTACAAATCACTAATCCGCCATTTTATTCATCTTTTATAGTTTTGCTTATCCAATTCTGACAAGAAGCGATACAAAAAGGAAGGCAGCAAAAAGATTCGGCAAGAGATTCTCGAGCGGGCAGCTATGGATTTGCCAATCGTCACAAGAACGGCAAACAATGGTGCCTACAGCCGCTTCTTCATTCATTCAGTGATATAATAGTAAAGTATTGTCAAAGTAATCAAACCACGTGAGGTCCGAGGGCACAAGTCAGACTCGATATCAGCCCAAGGAAATTATAGAGGCGTTTTATCCAACCCGGCTTCAGCTTCCGCTCCTTCACGAGCCGGGCTGAGTCAGATTGTGGTCACAGTAGTAGTAGATGCTCACATAGCAGGTTTCACGCCAGTGGCCGAGATAAACATATCTTCTAATTGTTGCTATAGTCAGGGTTCCTGATAAATCAGCCAACTGGTGTATATACAGAACTTCAGGAAATCTTTTCATACACAAGAATCATCAAAAAGATTATGTGATTGCATTGACATATAAAGAAATAAATGTGCATTAAATAAAAAACCTTCACTACAAGACAGCTTTACGCGTTTCGCACACCAGGCGCTTTATTAGAAGAGCTTATGATTAAGAGCCGGTACGCAAAATGCGTGAAGCTTTCTTGTGCGTTCTTGATGTCTCCCATCGTGTCGCTGGGCTGCGCGTTTATTTTTACTGCAGGTAAAGACATTACTCGGGGACAACTGTTAACCGAGTAATTAAGCAGGTTAACTGAATGCCGGTGTCCCTATGTACCTTGACTACATCAATCTACGTTCAGTATATTCTTCTACTCTTTCAGATCATGTTGGTGTCGTGTTTTTTAAACCCCCTCCTTTTTTTGTGCCACAGGTATCCGGTATTGTAATGACTGCAAGGTTATTCAACCTGACCGGTGTTATCATTGTCCAATTTGTGAAAGGTAAGCCTGTTACTTATGTTTTTTTACTCACAATATTGATCTAAACACACGTGTGCTGCTCAGATTTTTAGAAATACAGCACCTGTGTGTTTGTTTTGTATGTATTGTGACATTTTTATTTATTATTTGTGGTAAATGAACATTGAAGAGGTAGAAGGCCGTTTACAGATTTAGCTCAGCGCTTGTTCCCGGCCGCTTGCCGGATGCCGGATCCTGACACTGGCTTCTATACAAGCTTTCTTTTACCGGCAAGTGAAATGCAGACTGTACACTGCTTAAGTGTGTAGCAAAACCTAGATTCACGGCTAGACCATTTCTATTTTATCCTGTCGGTGGATGTAAAGCTGAGTTGGAAATACTCTTCAGACTGCCATATTTGTCATATTTGTTCCAGATTTATTTCGAAATATTTTTGCAATCTCACATTTGCTTACTGTCTCTTTTTAGATGTGTGCTGAAGATGGACCATCACTGCCCCTTGTATGTATTCAATAAGTATTTACATTTTATAAATGTATTTGTTTATTCATGTACTAAACCCAGGATTTTTGTTGTAGCGTAAACAATTGTATTGGATTTGCTAACTACAAGTTCTTCTTGCTGTTCTTGTTGTACGGCTCGCTGTACTGCCTGTTTGTTGCTTCTACGGTGCTCCAATATTGCATAAAGTTTTGGATGGTATGTATTTAATGTTTTTTTAAATTATCGAGTATTTAGTAGATGTTGTAAGTCTTAATTTCATTATAAAGAAATGGCATATACTTATCTCAAGCTTTCGTGTTATTAATATGTATGCCCAGTGCACAGCACTGCAGAATATGATGGTACTATATGAAGCAATATAAAACCTTTCATGTAGTGTAAATGTTCTCTATACATTGGGCTAGCCGATTTTTCTTGAAAACGTATGTTTCGCTCTATATTGTCCCTCTTGGAGTCCGACTGTTCTGGCATCTAATACGTTTTCATTCGGTGTCGCCTTTCTACAGCAGATCTGGGGAGTTATTCTCAGGTAAATTCATGTGATCCAGTGATCGTGTTGTTCATCAAAACTTGCATGTATTTAATGTTCTCCGTTTGTTTGGTTAAACCTGTTGGCAAAGCATGGTGCACGTACCACCTGGCAGTAAGAGGGTTAACATGTAGGCTTCATAAAGTGTTCATTGTTTGATGTCATCGTCCCCAGTTAACATGATGTTGCTTTAGCAAAGAAGTCATTTGTAAGGTGTTTTAAGACCATCCGCGTTGGATCTCCCATCGTATCATATATTCAGGATGCGTCTTGTAGATAAATCACACTTTCTGTCTATAGACCTCAGATTCATCTGTACAGACATGTGCGCAAGTGTAGCTATAGTTCTTAATTGCCATTTAGAGGGAAATAAATTGTTAGTAAATACTAAAAAATGTGTGAA
The DNA here is from genome assembly GCA_009364415.1 of Spea multiplicata. Lineage (NCBI taxonomy): Eukaryota > Metazoa > Chordata > Amphibia > Anura > Pelobatidae > Spea > Spea multiplicata. Next base: position 25,131 of record VKOC01018566.1, on the reverse strand, counting down.
GCCGTGCCCTGCTTTTATCGCGTGCGCTGAGTTTAGATTACAGATTTGTAAGATACTGAAAGGTGCAGATACTTGTGATGAGCAGGATATTTATTGCGATGTGATGTATTACACCCGGATCATTTGTTGCTCTTCACTTTTTGCCCAGCGCTGTCTGCTTTAGTCTAGACTATAATCTGTGTGACGCGATTACATGATTAATCCTGGTTTCTCTCTCTATAGAAATATCCGCTGGACGCCCATGCCAAGAGCCACGTCTTATCTCTGTTTTTTGTGGGAATCGCGTTCTTCATCTTCGTATTTTCTCTGTTTTCCTTTTATTGTTGGCTTGTTGCGAAAAATAGATCAATTTATGGTAATGTATTCGCTTTCTCTCGCATAAGTGCAATAAGTAGTGTTTGTTAGTAAGTGGGTATAGATGAAGCGCTTTCTAATATAAGTGATGCTAAATCACTAGCAGTAAACCCGGAATAAATATCACAGTAAATAACGTGTGACAGCACGAGAAATATAAAAATATATATATATCCTCACATATTATACAAAGGCCTTTCCTTTGGCCAACCCAAAACAAATCACCCCTGGCGCATTATAATTCATTCGTTTAGCTCGCATAAATACAGAAGCTTATCCTGGTTGTGACAAATGATGTTATTTGGATTTCAGAGTCACTGTTTACTCCATGTTTTGAAAGCGGTGAAGAGAAGGACGGATTTTACCTTGGCTTCAGCAGGAATTTCAGAGAGGTTTTTGGGGAGCAAAAGCTGCTTTGGCTGCTGCCCGTGTTTACGAGGTACACTTACATATTTTATTCCCCAGAACGATGATTATTAACACTTACGGACCGTGCCATGCTATGGAGAATTCCTATTGCCTACTACTGTACTGACAGCTCTGTTAACTGGAAATGATATCACGGTGACCGAAATGCTGAAAACCAATGTCGTGATTGTAGCATTAATACGCTTAACAATGCTTAATCTGACCCATTTGAGCTTTCTAAACGTTTTCTCTGGTATCATTTGGAGTGTTAGATTCTAATAGAGCTGAGCCTGTATGTCTGAACATCTTTTAATACATTTGTCAATTCTTTATATTCTCTTTTTCATACTTTGGGGTCTCCCTTTAGAAAGCAGAAGGAATAACATGAAACGGTGGGCAAGAGATGGTGATAATTTTGCCCCCTGTGCAATTTGAGGTCCTCACCTAAAATAGTTAAAATATATATACATATTATGCGGTGTCCTGTGTCTTTAGTATTAGTGCGTTGCTTTCTGATCATACAGGGGGTTGGCAGATGATTATTCCAAGTATCTGCTCAGTGAGCATGTTTTAAAACATTATCACTGAAAACGCTAGTTGCCAGGTTATACTTTTACGTCAAATACGTTTGGATATCATTTTTGCAATGAGTAAATTATCACAAATCTTCCCTCCAGTTACTTTGAGGAGCGCTGCGGTTCCACACTGAAGTTACTAATCCATTTATTGTTTTTCTTACAGTTTGGGAAATGGAGAAACTTTTCCAACTCGCTTTGTTTCAGGGGACCCTGAGCAAAATGCTGGGATGAACCAAGATGACATCCCCAAACAGTATGTATCACTTATATACTTTTCACATGTCCCCTTATAAGCCGGATCATATGCAGAAACACATAACCAAAGCTTAATAAAAGATTCACTGCAGCGAAGGGTATTTGGTGCTTCTGTCCTGGAAATATCTGCAACTAAGAGTTATATATATATATAATACACAAATACTATACTGTTCCCAAAGAATTGCAGTTTACATAATACTCCCTTGTTTGTGGAGCCCCAATTTATTGCATGTTATATACAGTGTATATAATCCATTTGTTTATAACTGAACGATGCTGCATCCTTTGTCCAAATCCTTTTGAATAAAATTTCTAAATTGCATGTAAATAAAATATTTTTCTGTTTGCAGCTCCGGTTCCGCGTAGGCATCCTCTCCCAGACCTCTCAGCGAGACCCAGAAATGGCCGAAAGGTATGGTTCAAACATTTTAAGTTTGCTACTTATAAACAGACATAATCATTTGGTTGTGTTGGCTAGTAAATCGAATGGCTTTGGCATTTTGCCTTTATTATCCCTTTGTGACAAGGAGCATAATAGTACATTGCAAAATCCCCACAGCTGATTTCTTCAACTATGTCTCAAAAAGCTTATATAGGATGCACTGCACTAGAGAGCTGTACATGTACTTATGTGTGTGTGTATATATATAGAGGGTCCGAACATAAGCTGATTCTATGTTGTCTGTTCTGCCCATGCTGATAAGTGAATATTTTCATTATATGATTAAGGAGTGTGCATATTGTGATATTTTTGTTTTTAATGCTCAGCTTTATTTCGCAGTTATGTTATAGAAGACCTTCCAACGGGGATTAGGCACCAACATTTCTCGTGGTGGACATTTACTCGGGTCTGTGATGGACAATTTAACAACGTTCTATAGATCTTCACAAACCTTGCCACGGACACTGGTGTCTTTGTACGGACAATTTGCCGATCCCTGCTTTCCAACTGCTGATTTGCAACTCCCATTATTTCCATCCAGGGAGAAGCACATCCAGCCAGAAGGTTCTGATTCAGGGTGTCATGGAAAAGTATTTTCGTACGTAAGGTTTATTGTAATCCTTTAACTATAGCAGTAGTGGGTGTGTAACTCATTATTGATTATACAGGATTTTTATGATTTAAGGACGCTGTGCTTAAAAGTCCTATTATTTCTGTGTTTCAGATGAGAAATGCCACGTCGCGATAAACGGTGAAGGCTGATTAGTGTGATCTAACCAGGGAAAATGGTAAGAATAATGCTGTGAGGAAGCCTTTCCTCTGTGACACAGAGGACAAGTAGGGCTTTCATTTGAAACCATATTATGCTGGGTAGTACATTGTTTTACTTGAATTAAACTGGAGAAAGTGGGGAAAAAATGAAAAAAAACGCATTTATTTACAGTTTTGTATACATACAAATTGTACACACATTCAACCAATGGGGAAAAAAACCAAAATATATTCATTAACTTGTCCTGATTTGGAAACCACCCAGGTTTTCTTCTATTGTGACCAGTATAGGGTAAATATTGCAAGGCATGCTCTTTTTTAAAATGTAATTTTTTTCAAATTTGGCATGGTAGGCTAATAACTGCAATAGTTGTCACAGATACTGATTATCCCCCAAAAGTTATATGTTTATGAACAGTAGATAAGCCAAGGTGTACAACTAGGGTCATTTTTTGATACTTTTTCAAACAGGGATTTTATCACCAATTGCTGCCGAATTAATGAGTCATTGATTTTTTATATTTTTTTGGGTTTGTTTGCATATATTGCAATGTTGCTTTAGATTTCATATTGTATAGAATATGTGCAACTGCAGAACAAAACACCAAATTGTGTTCACCATCCCCCGGTTCCAACAAGGCCTCACATGTATGGTTAATGCTTTTTTTGAGGTAGCTATGAGGGCAAAACTGGAACATGCGCATTTTAGTTTTCAAATTTGGAATTTTCAGAAATTGTTTTGCTGGGCCCATATCTCATTTGGGACATTTTGGAAGCCCCTCATTGTAAATTACCCCATAAAAGCAGTAGCGTACCTAGCGTTCCACCCCGGGTGTCGCTCATCACGCGAAGGAGATGAGGCTTCTTACTCCGTTGCGGTGCTGGCATGTCATGCTGAGTGCCGAAATATGACGTCATATTTTGGCGCTCAGCAGTGAAGCAGCGCAGCGGCAGAGCAGGAAGCAGCGGCAGAGCAGGAAGACTGAGGTGTCGCGCTCCCACCGCAGGACTTCTGAATGGTAAGTCCAAAACCTTTAACTACAAAGGGGGAGAGGGTAGATAGTGAGAAGGGAGGGAGGGTAGAAGTGAGAAGGGAGGGAGGAGGTGATAGTGAGAAGGGAGGAGGAGGTAGATAGTGAGAAGGGAGGGAGGGGGGTAGATAGTGTGAAGGGAGGGGTACATGGTGTGAAGGGAGGGTAGATAGTGTGGAGGGAGGGTAGATAGTGAGATGGAGGTAGAAAAGGGGGAAAGGTAGATAGTGAGAATGAGTGAGAGAAGGAATGAATGTGTGGATGAATCGTCTGAATGAGGGAGATAATTAATGAGTTTGTGAGAATGCTTTAATGAATGTGTAAATTTGTGTGAATGGGGGAGAGAATAAATGATTGTGTGAATTAATTATGTGAATGAAAGTGTGAATTAGTGAGTGACTGTTAAAGTGTTTGTGTATATGATAGCTGTATATAGATGCTTGGCACAAGCAGGATGTTTGAGCCTTGGGGACCAAGATGACACAGGCAGGGGTTTATTGGACAAAGATGGCACAGGCTGGGCTGTTTGGGGACAAAGTTGACTCGTGCTGGGCTGTTTGGGGACAAAGATGGTAAATCCTATGTGTATAATCTGGGTGCTGGTCAGGTTCTATGTGGGCAGTGTGGACGCCAGGGCTGGCTTTGGGTTGTGCAACCTATCATCTATGCCTCTAGTTTTATCTCTTGCTATGTTTCCATACATTATTGTATAGCTGCAAATACAGGATTTGTATGTCTGATTCAATGCCTCCAGTGCTGAGTCACACATGTGAACAATAATAACAATATTAATATATATATATATAAATAATTGCTAACAGCAATAACACTCCTATCATGCCAAGTCAGCTAGTACATGCTGGAATCTGGGTATGCCTGGGCATGAGGGTGGAGAAGCGGCCAGAGAGGATTCAGACCTCTTATTGAGGTATGATTATACGATAACGTTGAATATAAGAAAAATGGTATTTTTCTGAAAATACCGTATTTGCATGAATATAAGACATTTTTAATATAAATCCTTTGTTTCCAATAATTGATTACTTGCATTGTAACTCTATGCGTTTGTGTTTTTGTTACAGTTGTATATCTGGTGATTTATCACATGATATTTATGATGTTCTTCTGGTCATACTGGAGAACGATAGTTACGTTGCCGGCCAGTCCATCTAAACAGGTAAGAGTTGGGAGGTTGAGAAACGTCACTTGTCTCCTCCGGCTTTCGCATTATATTTTGAAGATGATGTTCCACCTATTCTGCTGAACGTAACACTTTTCCCAGAAATAATACTTTAATGTGTAGTTTTACCATTTTAGTCAATTCTGGAAGGGAGACATAATTGTGGTGACAGAAAAGCAAAGAACATAGGCTGATGCCTTAGAAATGGGGAAAACGTTATTAATTGTGTTGATGCCATTTTTACGTGATTCCCAGTAGCAATGTAAACGTTAGGTAGTACAGCCCTCTGGCACCAATATTATCCTAGGAAACCACATTTTCTGTCTGGTTGTCAGGCAAAATTAAATATCATTGGTTTTTTCACCTCTTAGTAAATATGTTCCTGTTTTTTTTAATCGTCTTTCTCTGCTGGTAAAGTGTCTGTAATCTGATCTGTTATTTGGTCAACATTAGAGAATTCTAGTCTAAATCTAGTCTTTGATATCATATAACCTAAAGTGAGATTCAGTTAATCTGTTAGTGGCAATTAGTGTATCACAGAGTGTATAATAAATATTGTTTGAATAAAACTCGTTATTATTCTTCTGAATGCTTTACTTGGTTATAAAGCTATCCGTTTCCATAAACAGTTGTCTTTTAGGATATTGGGAGAAAAGATCCTCCAGTATTTCTTGAATATGTTGGATTGTTTGGTTACAAATCACTAATCCACCATTTTATTCATCTTTTATAGTTTTGCTTATCCAATTCTGACAAGAAGCGATACAAAAAGGAAGGCAGCAAAAAGATTCGGCAAGAGATTCTCGAGCGGGCAGCTATGGATTTGCCAATCGTCACAAGAACGGCAAACAATGGTGCCTACAGCCGCTTCTTCATTCATTCAGTGATATAATAGTAAAGTATTGTCAAAGTAATCAAACCACGTGAGGTCCGAGGGCACAAGTCAGACTCGATATCGGCCCAAGGAAATTATAGAGGCGTTTTATCCAACCCAGCTTCAGCTTCCGCTCCTTCACGAGCCGGGCTGAGTCAGATTGTGGTCACAGTAGTAGTAGATGCTCACAAAGCAGGTTTCATGCCAGTGGCCGAGATAAACATATCTTCTAATTGTTGTTATAGTCGGGTTCCTGATAAATCGGCCAACCTGTCTGTTTACAGTACTTAAGGGAATCTTTTCATACACAAGAATTATCAAAAAGATTATGTGATTGCATTGACATAAAGAAATAAATGTGCATTAAATCAAAAACCTTCACTACAAGACAGCTTTACGCGTTTCGCACACCAGGCGCTTTATTAGAAGAGCTTATGATTAAGAGCCGGTACGCGAAATGCGTGAAGCTGTCTTGTGAGTTGCTTGATGTCTCCCATCGTGTCGCTGGGCTGCACGTTTATTTTTACTGCAGGTAAAGACATTACTCGGGGACAACGGAAATGCTGTTAACTGAGTAATTAAGCATGTTTACTGTATGCCGGTGTCCCTATGTACCTTCGACTACATCAATCTACGTTCAGTATATTCTTCTACTCTTTCAGATCATGTTGGTGTCGTGTTTTTTAAACCCCCTCCTTTTTTTGTGCCACAGGTATCCGGTATTGTAAAGACTGCAAGGTTATTCAACCTGACCGGTGTTATCATTGTCCAATTTGTGAAAGGTAAGCCTGTTACTTATGTTTTTTTACTCACAATATTGATCTAAACACACGTGTGCTGCTCAGATTTTTAGAAATACAGCACCTGTGTGTTTGTTTTGTATGTATTGTGACATTTTTATTTATTATTTGTGGTAAATGAACATTGAAGCGGTAGATTTAGCTGAGCGGTTGCCGGATCCTGACACTGGCTTCTATACAAGCTTTCTTTTACCGGCAAGTGAAATTGAGACTGTACAGTGCTTACGTTTGTCGCAAAACCTAGATTGACGACTAGACCATTTCTATTTTATCCTGTCGGTGGATGTAAAGCTGAGTTGGAAATACTCTTCAGACTGCCATATTTGCCATATTTGCTCCAGATTTTTTCCGAAATATTTTTGCAATCTCACATTTGCTTACTGTCTCTTTTTAGATGTGTGCTGAAGATTGACCATCACTGCGCCTTGTATGTATTCAATAAGTATTTACATTTTATAAATGTATTTGTTTATTCATGTACTAAACCCAGGGTTTTTGTTGTAGGGTAAACAATTGTATTGGATTTGCTAACTACAAGTTCTTCTTGCTGTTCTTGATGAACGCCTCGCTGTACTGCCTGTTTGTTGCTTCTACGGTGCTCCAATATTGCATAAAGTTTTGGATGGTATGTATTTAATGTTTTTTAAATTATCGAGACGTATTTAGTAGAAGTTGTAAGTCTTAATTTCATTATAAAGAAATGGCATATACTTATCTCAAGCTTTCGTGTTATTAATATGTATGCCCAGTGCACAGCACTGCAGAATATGATGGTACTATATGAAGCAATATAAAACCTTTTATATAGTGTAAATGTCCTCTATACACTGGGCTAGCCGATTTCAATTGAAAATGTAAGTTTCAGTCTATACTGAAGAAAGTGATCCAGTGATCGTGTTGTTCATCAAAACTTGCATGTATTTAATGTTCTCCATTTGTTTGGTTAAACCTGTGGGCAAAGCATGGTGCACATACCACCTGGCAGTAAGAGGGTTAACATGTAGGCTTCATAAAGCTGTCGTTGTTTGACGTAATCGCCCCCAGTTAACATGATGTTGCTTTAGCAAAGAAAAGTAATTTTTAAGGTATTTTAAGACCATCCGTTGCGTCTCCCATCGTATCATATATTCAGTATGCGTCTTGTAGATAAATCACACTTTCTGTCTATAGACCTCAGATTCATCTGTACAGACATGTGCGCAAGTGTAGCTTTAGTTCTTAATTGCCATTTAGAGGGAAATAAATAGTAAATTACTAAAAAAGTGTGTGAAGCCGTGCCCTGCTTTTATCGAGTGCGCTGAGGTTAGATTACAGATTTGTATAAGTACAATAAGTAGTGTTTGTTAGTAAGTGGGTATAGATGAAGCGCTTTCTAATATAAGTGATGCTAAATCACTAGCAATAAACTCCCTAGTTAACCCGGAATAAATAAATATCACAGTAAATAACGTGTGACAGCACGAGAAATATAAAAATATATATATATCCTCACATATTATACAAAGGCCTTTCCTTGGCCAACCCAAAACAAATCGCAGTTTTACTGCACATTAACTGTGTTTTTATATTGCAAACCTACAGTTGTACTTCAATGTACTGCAACTTTATTGCATTTGTACTTCCGTACAAAAATAACTGCAGTACAGTGAAGTACAAATGCAGTAAAACTGCAGTAAATGTGCAGTAATACTGCAGTAAAAGCGCAGTATCGCAGTTTTTTCATGTCCAAAAAACTGCAGTATTACTTCAGAAAAACTGCAGTAATTTTTCGTAAGGGACAGTTTACTCCATGTTTTGAAAGCGGTGAAGAGAAGGACGGATTTTACCTTGGCTTCAGCAGGGATTTCAGAGAGGTTTTTAGGGATCAAAAACTGCTTTGGCTGCTGCCCGTGTTTACGAGGTACACTTACATATTTTATTCCCCAGAACGATGATTATTAATACTTACGGACCGTGCCATGCTATGGAGAATTCCTATTGCCTACTACTGTACTGACAGCTCTGTTAACTGGAAATGATATCACGGAGACTGAAATGCTGAAATGTCGTGATCGTAGCATTAATACGCTTAACAATGCTTAATCTGACCCATTTGAGCTTTCTAAAAGTTCCGTGTTTTCTCTGGTGTCATTGGGAGTGTTAGATTGTAATAGAGCTGAGCCTGTATGTCTGAACATCTGTTAATACAATTGTCAATTCTTTATATTCTCTTTTTCATACTTTGGGGTCTCCCTTTAGAAAGCAGAAGGGATAACATGAAACGGTGTGCAAGAGATGGTGATAATTTTGCCCTCTGTGCAATTTGAGGTCCTCACCTAAAATAGTTAGATAAAAATATATATAAGTATTATGCGGTGTCCTGTGTCTTTAGTATTAGTGCGTTGCTTTCTGATCATACAAGGGGCTGGCAGAGGATTATTCCAAGTATCTGCTCAGCAAACATAATTATCACTGAAAATGCTGGTTGCCAGGTTTTTGTTTTTTTTCTTTTATGTCAAATAGGTGCACTGCAGCGAAGGGTATTTGGTGCTTCTGTCCTGGAAATATCTGCAATTAAGAGTTTATATATATATATATATATATATATATATATATATATACACACAAATCCTTTACTGTTCCCAAAGAATTTCAGTTTACATAATAGTTCTAGTGTTTGGCATTTCTACAATTCCATCCCAATTTTAAGGCAAGACAGGAGGGTTCATATTTTGCATATCTTCCTTTACTCTCACCAACAGCAGCAAAGAAAGAGTTAACATAACACTGGTAACAACCAATAAAAACAAGGCATAGCAGCATATAAACCCTAAAACACCCCTAATCTTCCTCTTTCTTTGCTGATCACTGTAGCTACAGGTCAGATAATTTCTTTATGATTATTTCTGCTTGGTATTTATTGTCTAATTATATACATGGCATATATATGTATATATAGATAGATATATGTATACACACATATTTATATAGTTTTGCTTGTTATGCATATGTTGGTGCTTATTTTCTTTCTATTTTATTTATAGTTATTTTATTGTTATACTTATATTCATTTATAATTCTTTGTATGTCTTGGTATAGGGGTCTTTGCCCCGTTTTGGTTCTTGGGCCCTTGGTCTGTTCCTCCCAGTGTCTTTTCTGTTTTCCACTTTTCTGAGTGTGGTAGTTCTGTTACCTCGGCCACATGTGCTCTTTTTCCTGCTGCCATCTTGGTTTCTATATTTCATTAGATTTGACATAATTTATACACTGAGAATTGTGTGTTACAGGTTTAATCCTGCCTTTGATTGAGGTGAGTCCTCTATACTCCATGTGCCCAGGGTGTTTGTCTTTTTGGAGGTGAGCACTCCATTTTGAATAACATCTGTTGTTTCTGAGAGTGGCAGTTCTTTTTACCTCTGCTGCCTGTGCTCTCTTTCTCCTTTGGCCATCTTGGTTTCTCTATTTCATTAGTTTTTTACATACTGCAAGGTATACACTGAGAATTGTGTGTTACAGGTTTAATCCTGTCTTGATTGAGGTGAGCCCTCTATATTCCCTGTGGCCAGGGTGTCTGTCTATTGGGAGATGAGCCCTCCGTATTGTAAAACATTCACTGAACTGTCATGGGCCAGCAGGCATTGCATCCTTCATCAATAATAATGGATGCCTATATCCAGGGTGAGCCTCTGTGTGTTATGGGGGGTCTTTTAGGATGAGCCCCTATTATATATAATTCTCCCAGCCTCCTTTTGTGTACTATGTCTCAGGACGATACTCCCAACCAGGATACCTTTATGGCGTGGCTGGAGTCTAAGTTCTCCAGCTCTGTGATGACTTTTCTTTCTAAGATGCCTGCCTCTATACCCTAGTCTGCCCAGACTCTTCCTCCTGCACCTGTGGCCCCTGCCAGTATGGATTCTGACCCCGAGAAATCTGAGGAGGCAGGCCACACTAAGCGCCCTTGGAAGGGTAATAGTGCCTCTACTGGTAAAGGCAAGACCCCAGCAAAGCACCCAAAAACCTCTGCCACCTCCCTGCCCTCTGGGTATGAGCGTCCTTTTCAACTCCCACTGTCTATAGTGGATGAGTGGCAGGCAGACTCTGTGGATGAGTCAGAGGTTTCTGTTGAAACTCCTGGAGGAAGCCAGGTTGACTCATGGCTCCTGGCGCTGCTTGGAATGTCAATCCAGGATCCCCAGGCTTTTCTTTTTTTTCTGTCTATCCTTTCGGACCCAGACGGGCAGACTCATCCCTGCATATTGGGGGGTCGATTGTCGCTGGTGCCTTGGACGTTTTCAGGGGTCCCCGAGCGGACTCCTGGTTTATCAGGAGACAGCTCATTCCTTGCTCAGGGAGGCCTAGGCTCCAGGCACCAGGAAGTCTTACCAGTCAGCTTGGAGAAGCTGGTCTGCTTGGTGTGTGGCACAACAAGTGGATCACCATTTGGCCCCTGTAGCGCTCATCCTCAATTTTTTGGGCGATCTTTTTAGAAAAGGTAAGTCTTATCGAACCATTCGAGGGCATTCGGAGGGGATTCTTTTCCGTGTCCATAGGAGGACTATGTCCCTTTCTACTTCTGCATCCTATCCGTATTGTTTGAGGATCTTAACCTATGTGTAGCCAGGTGTGTTCGCACTTTTGATCTCGTATGTCAAGCCTTTGCGGGAGTTTTCTGTTCCTACGTTAGCCAGGTAGATCCGTTGGCTTCTTTCCTTGGCGGGCTCATTCAGGGTGATATTTTGCAGGCGGCAGCTTCCACCTCTTGTACCGTCTATTTTCGCCCGTTGTCATTGGCGTTAAAACTGCAAAATATGAAGCCTCCTGTCTTGCCTTAAAATTCTAAATTATTCTAGCCTTGGTGCCTAAATAATTGTAATTTTAATAAAGACAGGAGGCGAGTATTTCCCCCCCCCCTTCCCTTTTTTGGCGCTGGGCTTGGAGTGAGTTGTTATGTTCATCTATTTGTTGCCTGTTTGCTTTATGGCTTTGGGATTGTTTTGGTTAATGTTTTTCCCTTGACATCTGTCTAGGGATCCGGTCCTGTTATGTTTTCTCTTTTCCAGCTTAATCACCAATCGTCTGGCTGCTGGTTTCCTGTTGGAGTGTTCTCTGGTTGACACTCTTCGATGGTTGATGTTCCGGCCTAGTTCCCATTGGCCAGGCTGTTTCTCTGCGTTCCAGGAGCATGTTGGAAGTGTTCGGGTACGGTTCTCAGCTACCGAAAGAGGAAGATTAGGGGTGTTTTAAGGTTTATATGCTGCTATGCCTTGTTTTTTATTGGTTGTTACCAGTGTTATGTTAACTCTTTCTTTGCTGCTGTCGGTGAGAGTAAAGGAAGATATGCAAAATACTCGCCTCCTGTGTTTATTAAAATTACAATTATTTAGGCACCAATGCTAGAATAATTTAGAATTTTTCATTGGTTTGGGGTCATGCCAGTGTGGACATTTTTAGTGTGTAGATGTAGTATGTGTTTATTTTACAAATTTGAGGGTAATTAGTGTAATTAATAGAGCTAAAAGCCAGGTATAATTGAGATATCTTTGGATGAGCTCCCTGTGGGTACCATGGCAACTTGAAAATCTTTTTTCCCCTTAAACACATCTAGTACATATCTTCTACAGATTACAGGTATTAACTTAGTGCAATGTTGTTTTATGCAAACATTTTAAGATGTTGCTACGACTTACGTCAGAAGCCCAATAAATAATTATTTGCAAAGCTCTATGAGAACATGAACATTCGCATGCAGAATATTTCAATGTAGGAGGAAAATAATCAAGGTTTAACATATAATTATAAAAGTCTAGAAATGCAATTTTTTCGAAATTCAATAATATAGAAACTCTCTGAGTTTAGATCCCAATGTTGTTGAATGGATCAGGGAGTGGCTGAGTGACAGACAACAGAGGGTTCTAGTCAATGGTGTATATTCAGAGCAAGATCTTGTTACCAGTGGGATAGCTCAGGGATCTGTACTTGGACTCATTTTTATTAGGTATATTGCATTTGCTGAAAAAAAACTTGTCTTATAATCGAGCAAATACGGTAGTACCACAACAAGAGGAAATAGTCATATGTTTCATAAACTTTATTTTTTATTTTTTATATCTTTGGACTTGCAATAAGTAGACACAACTACCTTGAATTGATTACAGCAGGAATGAACAGTTTATTGTTGTAAAACATAGACTCATATAGCCACAGAACTTAATTAACATAGATAAACAGGTACATGTAGACAACCCAACCTTTAATCCCCTTTAGCTACTGAATCTCCCCCTGGCAGCAATGCTGTTAATGGGATTAGTTTACACAATGGAGTTCCTGCCTGTGCAATCTTTGTTTGGCAGCCAGGGTGGAGCCATCTCTGACTACTTTGGGGCCTTGTATGACAGGTCATTCTGTCACATATCTCTTCTTTAAAAAGAAGACTGAACTGGGGTCATACCCCAACTGGGTCTGCAACCAGTTCAGTCGGGGAGCACGGTTTGGGTCCCAGGCGAGGACAACAGTCCCACTCGCCAGGGCAGTCAGACAGGGTCCATAATCTGTGGGTAGCAGGCTTGCTTTCAGTCCTCTCCAGGGGCCCCAGTGATGGACAGTTCCGTCACACACTCCATCACATATCTTCTTTTTCTGGGGGAGACTGACGTCTGATAAGACCCCAGACGGTTTGACTCCAAAGCCAGTTTGTAGATCTGGACCACCACTGCCAGCCAAAAATTGGTACTCCCCAAAACCACAATGCATTGTCCTGGAATTGAAACGCCGTCTTTTCTTTTTAATTTACGTGGAGAGAGAAAGGGGCGCCAAACGGTCGCTCATGAAGTTTTCCGCAACCGTTTGGCGCCCCTCAGTCTCCTCCACGAGGCCTCTAGCTCGGTCGCAGTACCGGCATACCATATTCTGGTGCTCAGGAGTGAAGCAGCACGCACCACGGCAGAGCAGGGAGACAGAGGCCTCCCGCTCCCACCACAGGACTTCTGGAAAGTAAGTGAACTACAAAGGGGGGAGAGGGGGTAGATAGTGAGAAGGGAGGGAGAGGGGGTAGATAGTGAGAAAGAGAGCAGTAAGAATATTGAAATAAAGAGTGAGAATGAGTGAGATAATGAATTAATTACTGTGTGGATTAATTGTGTGAATGAAAGTGTGAATTAGGCAAAAATAGCACAAGCACGGTGTTTATGGGACAAAGATGACATAGGACAGGATGTTTGGGGACAAAGTTGACTCATGCTGGGCTGTTTGGGGACAAAGATGGCAAGTCCTATGTGTGTTATCAATGACAGAAGTAAGATGTGGTCACCCTAGTTGTCACTCTTGTGTGACCCTGGGGCATCAAGTAAGTATAAATGTGGTAAATATTTGAGATAAAATGAGTTTCTGTGAATCTAACCACCTCAAGAGCAATGGGAAGTTACTGTGCACACTTGCACCATAATAAACATCTTCTACCAAATCTCATTTGTTTGTTCTTGATTGTGATTTTTTTTAAAACACAAAATTGTGAGGATTTCATTATAGAGTATATCTGGCTAATTATTGTTCCTTACATACAATACATAGAGATAAAACACCTAACAGAATAGGAAACGTTTTTTTACCTTCTCATTACTTTGTTGTTACTGTTTCACAGAAAAGCTGTGTGATCATTTGGGAATCTAACATTCATTCTATGAATGTCGTGAAATCAGATTAGCAAAGTATTCACCAAGTTAATTGTGTAGAAATACACGGTGATAAGAAATTCATTACAGTCATAAAAAGTACATATTACTGAAATATTGTGAAAGGAAAAATGGCTGGAATCCAGAAAAACATTATGCAAATAAACCTTTCATTATGATTTAATAATTGCTGAAATGAATATCCCAGTTTTAAGTCATTCTAAAAATACTAAGTGGTAAAACACATACATAACTGGTACAGCTTTACATTCAGCTGGCACTAAAGTGTTTAAACTAAAGTTCATACATGATACAAGAGCATATATGACCATTTAACCATAAGATGTCTTTGACATGAAAACACAGTTAAACACACAGCTTATGCTTTTTTATAGCTGGATATAGCTACAATGAACTGATCTGAGATTTCAATAAGGCAGCCCCCCCCCCCGGATGGGTGCAACAAAGAGTGGCTTGTGCCCTCACAAGTTATCACTCAGCTAGCTGCCAGTGCACATTGAGAAGTAGTAAGTGATTGTGTTGCATAGATAGTAGCCTTATTATGGCACTTGCCTAAGAGCCCTTTTTTGGTACTCCAAGTGGCAAAAGGTTATATTTAGATTACAACCATGCTATTTCAATTACAACTATGGTTGCCAAGTTGTCGATATTTGGCCAGTACGACCATTTTTTAAAAGGTTAGTTGGTGGTTGGATTACCTTACCTCCTTAATGCTGGAGGGCAAATTTTTTTTGTTTTTGTGTGTGTGTATTCATCTTTTCAGCACTGGAGTAAAAAACCTCCATATATATATATATAGTTGGCCTCTTCAATGGTGGAGTGCAAAACTATTTTTTTTTTGTTTGTTTGTTTTGTCTGAGAATGTGAGTGGCATCATAGCTGTCCTACACGCAGTTAACAACTGACGGATATCATCTGACTGTTACGTCAGACACCGGTGCGCTCGCCTGTGTGAGAGGCTACCTTCCATCCAGAGCCATATCTCCCAGTTGGAGCGTTGCACTGGAAAAGATCTGCTAGCGACAAAAATCCGGTCTAACATAAGATGGTGAGCGGTACAGTGTACCATCTTTTTATGATCCGTTAAGAAAAAGAGCATCTGTTTTACCAAAGGCACCGGCCAGTGATTCTATAAAGACATAGTGCTTACTGCCTACCCCAAGGGATCCATACTGAATGTTTGAGGACATCTTCCTACAGATATTTTACTATTTTATCAGCACGATGTTTTGAAGTATTCAGTGCTAAAACACTGTTGATACAAATTCATTTTGCAGAACAATTGCTACAAAGTCATTTTTAGTTGGATACAATTTTTTATAAGTTTTTCTTATATGGGACTTTATACTCATTAAGCCCGAACCGTGTACCAATATTGATCAGGAGTGTTATATCATTACATGTTTTACTATATATTTTTTGGTATTTTTTTCTGTCTTTTTTGTGGTAATCAAGCAAGTGAGTCTAGCCACAAGGGCCCTGTGGTTTTTCAGACTGACAGTTGTGATTTTATTAAAAGTGGTTTTTATACTGTCACATATTTTTAGATTTTTCTTATTTTTCTAAACTGCTATTTCCAAATGTAATTGTGGTTTGAGGACTGACACAATTGTTTTAGTATTTTTCCATATGTTGATTCCACTTGAGGTATAGGTGGTATTTCAGTTAACCTTGTTATGTTGATCGTGAGCTGCACTGTGTTGTGTGTTTTTTTTTTTCGTGTGATGTGGAGTGCTGTGGTGGTGGTGTTACTATTATGCTGTTCTGAATTTTGCTCTATACTCGTCCTTGTTACTTCTCACACACACTGCTTCGCTATTGTATCTCAAATCAGGCTTCTATGCTGTTTTATCCATACAATCGTAATATCCAATTTAATTATTTCATCTATCCAAAAAAATAATGTAGTCTAATTGAAAAAAAAACTGGTTAATTTTCAATAGCTGTGCATTATTTAACCTCAGTGCTGCAATCTCTTTAGGCAGTAAATGCTGTAATGTGTGCCAATGCCTGGCCCAGACACTGAGTTTGTTATAACAGCTCAGAAGAGATAGATAACCCACAAAGGGTCCTGTGGATAGACCTATAAATTGTGTACTTTATACTAGATGTGCCAGGAAATAGGAAAGTCAAACAGCTCTTTAAAAAGTAAGTGGACATTAAATAACACTAATAAAACTGTATTAAGATCCTTCCATTACAATCTAGACATTAATAAGTGAAAAGGGCTCATTGGAATGGACATTATTTCACTAGAATTGTGGGCCTCGTATACAAGCTGTCTCATGATTCAGATGGAAATAAATGAATGTAAGATTTTAAAGCCTGTCTCTGGGTGAAATATAATGCATTTTAGGTCAAATTTTAACAGTTGGAACTGTTAATATAACACTGTTTGAATAGGGTAAATTATATATGCACACCACAACGTGCTAGTCTAATTTGCATTGTTATAGAGAGGGTCTTGGATTGCAGATTGATAACAGGCGCATTGGTTACTACAGGTCAACTAGGCGCACTAAATTTAAGAGGATCAAATGCACAACAGAAAAGCTGCATCTTTCCTTATCTGCAAAACAATTAACAGAGATGATGATTTGTGGTCTGATCTACAAAGCCTTTACAACAGCATGATTGGGGAATGATTTACGTAACTGAAACTCTGGCCTTGAGAACCTGAACTGTAAAATTTACATTAAGTAATAATGCAGTGAAAATTCATCTTTTAAATCATATGTGGTATTTCTGCTTAACAACACAAAACATATAAAGGAAGCCTACATTAAAGGGACAGTTTACTGCCCCAATCAGCATCACCATGCATGAATGCATCTATATTGTAAGTTCACTGCAGGGATACTGCAGCCATCATATGTACTTGAATGCATATAATATGTAATGGAACCCTTGTAGATGCATGGGGGATTCTACAGAATCCCACCATATGTGTTCTTGGCCCTTTCCTCACAACCCAGTTATTTGCTGTTCAGGAAATGTGTTTGGCACTTCCATTGATGTGGTACAGCCGTTAATTAGAGTGCCCTGCCGGTATCGGTATATTAAAAATACCGGCAACGCAATGGCCAGTATTTTATTTGCAGGGCAGACCAGCAGGGTGATTGGCAGGAGGGGGAGCATACCATGTTGATCCCACTAATTCAAACATTTCTCATTTGAAACGCCAAGTGATTTTTCTCTGAATGAGGCCATTAACAATGCTGACATAGGTATGACCTTCTCATTAGCTTTATCCTAGTTTGGGGGGTCTCTCAAAGCCTTGCGAAAAAGTGGTACACTTCACGATTTCCTTTAATTCTCAGCCTTAAATAGTGTCACAAAGCTGGATAGTCCAACTGACTACCTCCGCTGACTTGTGCTCCCTTAGCCTGGGACAACTCACTCTTTCCCCAGTTTCCCAGTCACTAGCCGAGACTCAGTGTAGGGTATAACCAAAAAGAAGATTTATTTTAAATGCACAGTGCTGGATATAGCCAGCAAAACACACATTAACATAAAACAAGATATTGGGATACAAATTGGGAGTCCCAACCTACACTATCTATTACTGGCCGAAACCAGTTCCAGGAATGGCCAGGGTAAATGTCTGTAGTGGTGGAACTGGGGGGAAAAAATAGAAGTGCACCTTGGCATGGAGAAAAACAATGGATGGTCACTCGTTGCCTGCAGATCCTGGCTGTCTGCCAGAGATAATCCCCTCAGCAAGTGATGGGATGATATACTGCTGGGGGTAGCCACAGAAGTCTTTACAAAGTCAGGGCCCATCGTCAGTAGGGAGGAGGCTGGCAGTCAGGCCTCTCCAGGGGCCCTGGTGATGGAGGGTTCCATCACAAATAGCATTCAAACATCCAAATATGAAAAAGAAAGCCAAAATAAGATATGTCAAACCAGCACCAAGGTTTGCTTGAGGACAATACTGACTAGTCTTGCCTTTAAAAAAAAAATGTTACTTTAGTTATGAACAATGACTTTACTTTTGTTGAGTTTTACTAGGTAAAAATAAAGGCATGACATACATTACTCACCATAAACAAATACATAGTTAACAAGAACTAATTTGCTCATATATGATTATTTATACATACACACATGCTAACACACAAAAATAACTTGTTTTTTTACTTTGAATCTGTATGTGGGAAGGGAGGAAAAATTGTGATAAATGTATTTATACCAACCTATGTACACAGACACAATACAAATAAAGTGAGAGAAATACAGCAAATACCGTACTACTACCAAACTCTACTTCTCTTTAAATGAGAACATACAAAAAAAGTTAAAACAACGTAATATGTATTTCTATTTTGCCCAAGACAGTGGTGTACATACATATTTAACTGTAAACAGCAGATTTAGTATAAAACCACCCCCTCCTTTCTGTAGCCATGCAGACAAAGTAGGGATGACCCTTATTCTGATGGATACGTCAACTGATGACTGGTAAAGAATTGTCAGTGTAGCTCACTGTGTCTTACATCATCTATCAAGTCACATAACAAGATGTAAAAGTGTCAAGATCACAACTCAGATGGGATGATTGAGGAAACAAAGAGCCTCAGTTATAAAGCTATAAAATAAATCACACAAGCAAAACACTCTTATATTTTGAAAAAGGAGAACAAACCATGTTTAACATTATGGGAGCATTTTTAATAAAAAGTGAAGATAATACTGGATGGGGTAATAATATTATTAAGCATAACCAGATGAATACATAAAAATGTTGGTAAACATTGCTCCTAACTGGATTCTATCTATATATATTATATATATATTTATTTATTTATGCATGTGTCATGAGTAGTTTAGACACAAAAGACACAAAAGGGTGCTGCCAGATAACGTGAGGGTGGCATAAGGGGATAAATAAAATCACAAGAGAATCGAAAAGAAAAAAAGAGGGTGATGGAAGAAAGAGAAGAGAAACAGTAATGGAGAGAAGAAAGAAAGTGAGAGAGGGAGTTAAAGGGAGAGAGTGGGGGTGGACAGAGAAGAAAGCATGAGTGAAAAGAGAAATGATGGAGATGAAAGAAATAGGAACAGAGGGGATCCTGTTACTTATTATCTGCATTTTTAATTTAAGATGTTCTGAGGCAGCTATGTCTCTGGTCTGTAGGGCGAGGGCATATTTATTATATATATATATATATATATATTATATATATATATATATAGACTTTGAATATTGACTTTGTTTGATAACATCCACCAAATCTGGTCCAGGTTCTAAGTGATTGAGTTAAGGAGAGTCTTGGTGTGTGGCAAATAATTAATGTAATGAATGTAAGTAAAGAGCTAATAGGTAAGTTCAGGAGGGGAGAGAAGGAGGAAGAGAGAGAGAAGGAAAGGAGCACAAGACAGCGAGAACAGGGGAGAAAAGGGAGAGAAAGGAAAACTGAGAAAAGACAACGAAAGAGAGATCTGGGGAGAGATTAAGATAATTGTGCTTAAAGCACCACTCCAACCTTATTTTTACATTAAGTACATACTGGACTCCATTTTCTGTGGACTCCAATGCATGTAAGGGCATGTCAGTTGAGACAGGCATTCTTTATTTATTGGAGTCCAGCCCAGCTGCCTCTACTAAAAGCAGGAAGGGCATGTGCTTCCAGTCAACTGGAGTAGTGGCAGCCAATTGCTATATACATATGTTCAGGTAAATAAATGTAATTGGTTACCACTACTCCCACTGATTAATTGATTGACTCGAATAGAAATGCTGCAGATTATGTGAAGGAAGTATGCTTCTTGCATACATTTCCTTGTTTCAGTAGATGTAGTCAGAGGATTATTTAAATGAGACATGTTTATTTTCTGAAGAGCGTAACTAAAGAACATATACATCACCTTTCATGCAGTAAATGCATCAATGTCCATGCTAAATGGACTCCACTATATATTAAACATACAATTGTGAGTACTAGATTGTTCCTTTTATAGGTCTTCAGATAATAAAAGACTAAAACTACATAGAATAACTAAACTTTGTGAAAGTCTATATGACTTAAATTATAGTTTCATGTGTAACATGTGTCTCCTGTTCTTCATATTATTCATATTGTTCATATCTTCTGTGTGGTTCAAAACTGGGGTAGTACTTGAATAATAGCTGGAGATCTGTTGGATACCGTAACTGTATAGGCAACCCTAAAGCCGAACAATAAACCAGTCCCATTGAGCTGTAAGAATAGGTGACATTAAGATAAGAATAAATTGGGTAAACGTTTTATTGCGAACATACAACATGTTCGGAAAGCTGAAATTTTGGCTTTGCATATATACAGGTATTTAAGATATACACTCATTGCTAGGTGCGTTAAAGTTAACATATATTGTACATACAGATTTTCAGAACAAGTGTTATCTTGGAAGCAATAAAAATGTTTTGGCACCATTCCAATTTCACCTCAACTTAATCATTTTGGCCTGGATTTTCTGGGATTTCATCCAACAGTTAATTACCGCTTGTTACATTTTATTGTAGCCATAAAATGTAACAAGCATTAATTGACTGTTGGATGACAACCCAGAAAATATGGCCCTGGTCTCAAGTGATTAAATTAAGGAGAGGTAGGGGCCAGGTGAGGAAATAAAAAAAGAAGAATATAGGTAAAGTAACTTGTGTGGTTATGTGTATAGGGATGTGCAATGCTGTACAGGGTAGCATGAATTTGCATAGGGTTGGGTCACTTTGTATGGTTTTGTATGAATGTGTGTAGGGTAGTTACTTTGTATAGTATAGAATACATGTGTATAGCATTGTGTGACTATGTATTGTGTAGCATGCATAATATCACTGAATTGTTTGGAATGCATGTCTATAGTGTAGGGCAGGGATCCCCAAACTCGGCCCTCCAGCTGCTGCAGGACTACATCTCCCATAATGCTCCTTCAGCTAAGGGGCTGGCTGAGGAGTATGGGAGATGTAGTCCTGCAGCAGCTGGAGGGCCTAGTTTGGAGATCCCTGGTGTAGGGTCACTGTATTGTGTAGTAGTATGTATCTGTACATGCTGCATGTGTATCGGGTAGGCTTACTTTGTTCAGAGTAGTATGCATGTGCATACAGAGTTGTTGCTGTGTATTGTTTAGCATGCATGTGTAAAGGGTGGTGTGACTTTGTATCCCACAGTATGCATATCTATTGCATTGTGTGACACATGTATTGTGTAGCATGCGTAATGTCACTGATTTTTCTCGGACGCATAACTACAGGGTAGTGTGACTTTGTATATGGCAGTAAACATGTATATAAAATCAGGTCACTTTGTGTTGTCCACAATGAGTCTAGGGTTGTTTGACTGCATGTTGTAGTTTGCATGCGCCTGTGTAATGGGTAGTATGGATTGCATATGTCAGAGAGAGAGAGAGAGAGAGAGAGAGAGAAAAGATATCGCACCAAATATCACTGGGAAATGAAAAAAAATCTAACTAAAAAGCCAGGAAACTAAATTTGTTGTCTGAAAACAAATGCAGCAAAAAAATGTGTACCATTGACATCAGCAGGCTTTCTTCATAGCAGATCAGAGTAGTTAAAAGGGAACCGGAACCTTCAAGCTAGAGAGCTAGAAGAATTGTTCAATTCAATTATTTCATAGAAGGGATTGATAATTTAACATTATTAGGAATGATGTCTCTATTGCTGGATTTGGTTGTAAAAATTATAAATTCAGCAGAGTTGGTGGAACAGCCCCTATGAGTGTTTATTTCCTCACTAAAGGAAATTCTCCTAGCTTAAAATATGAAAAATATATAAAACTACTGCTGAAACAAATCAACTAAATTGATAACGAAAATAAATAAAAATAATAATGAAATTAAATAAACTCCCACCTTCTGGTCTGATCTGATCTGGCCCCAGTTCCCATCATTAACTTCACCAGTCTTCTCATTGAATTATTTTAAATAAACAATTGCATTTTTATCCGTTTTTAATCTTTTTAAAAGATTAATCGAAAAAATAATCGGCTAACTAATTTATTATGAAATTAATCATTAGTTGCAGTCCTACATAAAACAATGAAGAAAGAAACAAATAACAAAAAAACAACTAATACATTCATTCACTAGCTCCTACTGAGAGAGACACAACTTTCTAAAAGAAGAGCAACTTGAAATTCCTGTCATACATACCCCCTTAGGGAAAATGCAAAGTAAAGGCATATTCTTTAATAATAACAAAGATGCATTAAAGAAGAGTTTTATATATATATATAAATATTCACTAATTTGCTGCTTCCTTGCTTCATAAAAACATTGTGTTTTTAATCACCCTACTGTCATAATGTCAGGAAAGTAAGCAGAAAACAGGAAGCCACACATTCCCACATCAGAGAAGGGCAAGTTACTGTACAAGCGCATAAGGTGAGCGTGTCAGCAATATACCAGAGAAGAGGGAGAAAGCTTCACTGTCTCCAGGAGAGTTAGAGATGCATTGTATTCTTAAATAATGCTATTTCATGTAATAACACGCTATATTTTAGCTTTTCTGTATCCATGCTCAGTAATAATACTGCAGTGAACTATTTTTACGTATATGTTATGCTTCAAAAATATGCATGTGATGATTGCTGTATTTTAGCTACATACAGATTTAATTTAAAAACTGAATAAGTAATTTGTTTGCTCTAGGGAAATGAAGCATAGAATGTTAAGTTCTATATAAGCCTTAACAACCTTAACCTTAACAGCCTTAACAAAAAGCTTTTTTTTTTTTTTAAGCGGAGGAGAGAGGGGCGCCGAGTGCTTAACCACGCCGCGCCCCTCTCTCTCCTCTGCGAGCCCTCTAGCTCGGTCTCGGTGCCGGCTTGTAATGCTGAGCGCCGGAAGACGACGCAGGACTGTTTAACCCCTTGATGACAATTGCCGGTCCGGGCACGTCACTCAAAATCGTGACGATTATGACAATTGACGTGCCAGGACCGGCACGTCTTTAAACGGGTGAAAAAATCGATCCGTGATCGATTTTTTCACTCAAACGGTGTTGCTCTAATGCCTCGACATCGAGGCATTGAGCAACACCAAAAAAACCATTCCCGCCCCCCCCCGATCGCTCCTAGGAGCAAAAAAAAAAACATGTTTGAAAGACTGCACGTCTTTCAAACATGGCGGCGCCCGCCGCCGAAAAACGGGTTTAGGAAGCGATCGCGAGTCGCTTCCTTTGCTTAGCTGGTGTTGCTAAGATGCCTCAGTATCGAGGCATCTTTGCAACACCTGTTTAGCAAAGGAAGCGACTCGCGATCGCTTCCTAAATGCTTAACTTACCTTCCCGGCGTCTTCGAAACACACGCGGTGTTTCAAGATGGCGGCGCCCATCAAGCCGGGGGGGCGGAGCCTGCTGACATCATCGGGGGGGTGTTGCTGGATGTCATGGACATCCAGTGAATAACACCCCTAGTGGTCAGATCACTCATAAGAGTGATCATGATTTGCTAAATCAAAGGCAATGTTTTCTAAACATTGCCTTTGATCAGTATTGGATCTGCCCCCCTCCTTCACTTGCTTCTAGTGAGGGAGAGAGACAGATCGGTGGTATTTCAGGTATTCCTATTTATCCCTAATAAAAATATATATATATTGATCCAAAGGCTCTTATAAGAGCCACCCATATAATATTAACCCCTTCATTGCCATTGATCACTGCATAAACAGTGATCTTGCATAGTGGCAATTGTTTTTGGGGGTTTTTTTTTTACACTTTTTTTTTACTTTTTTTAGGTTTTTTTTACTTTTTTTTAGGTTTTTTTACTTTAGTTTTTTTTTTATTTTTATTATAGCCATTAACCCTTTCCTTCCCCACTATTTTTGCTGCAATTCTTACCATGCAGCAGTATACGGCTGAGGAGGCGTATGCCTTTTTGGCCACAGATTCTGAGGCCACTGATACAGCGTCAGATTTTGACGTTGGTCAGTTCACAGATACATCTAGTGATGTATCTGTGGCTGTTAGGAGGCCTGCCACACGTAGTCGTGGCAGTGCACCAGAGGCATGGGTAGCGCCTAATAGGTACAAGCCAGCTATCCCTCCTTTTTCTGGAATTCCTGGCATCAATATTGATGTTACAGGATTCACTCCACTGCAATTTGTGCAGGTTTTTTTGGGAGACGATGTCTTGGGAGACATTGTCACACAAACAAACATTTATGCCCAGCAGCACCGTGCTAGCCCTAATTCTTTTTGGGCAAAACAGCCATGGACTCCCATTGACGTGCCAGAATTTCTTAAATTCTGGGCACTCACAATGTTAATGGGCATTATAAAAAAGCCCTCCATCCGCTCCTACTGGAGCACCAGCCCCATCTTTAGTACCCCCATTTTTGCCCAAACTATTACTAGGCAAAGGTATGAAATGATTCTTCATTTCATGCATTTTAGCGACAACAGCCTGTGCCCCCCTAAGGAGGACCCCCAGTTTGATAGGCTCTACAAAATCCGCCCCCTGATTACCCATCTCGCTGCCAGGTTTCCAGAGGTTTATACACCTGGAAAGAATATCTGCGTGGCTGAATCCCTAATGAAATATAAAGGAAGGTTGGGATTCAAGCAGTATATTCCTTCCAAGCGCTCCAGGTATGGAGTGAAGGTGTATAAGCTCTGCGAGAGCGAGACAAGATATACCCATGCCTTCCGGGTATACGAGGGTAAGGATAGCTACCTTGACCCTCCAGGTTGCCCAGACCATCTGGGCACCAGTGCCAAGATTGTTTGGGACCTAATATTCCCCCTTATGAACAAAGGCTACCACTT
>VKOC01018564.1:0-85981 GCA_009364415.1 Spea multiplicata | reverse complement strand
ATAGCGATCACCTTTTTGTAAAAAAAATTGGCTGAAACCAGCCTACAGAAAATTGTGAAAAAAAAATAATAAAAAATAAATAAATAAAACTATTTGTAATTTTGTCCAAATTGCACAATATTTGCAACAGACAACGAATTTGAATGAAACTTGGATTCCCCCAGAAGCGCACATCACCGTGGGGGGTAATCTGCAGGAACACGAACCTGTCCCTTTTTATAACTGTATCCCATATATCTCCTAATTCTGGGTAATCTTCACCCGCCCTACTTCCTGTCTGACACCTGTCAAAGCCGCTGATTGATGTCGGCCACGCAAAAAAAAAAAGAACTTACAAAGAGTTTTTACGCCGACACTTAGTAACGTATTATACAAATAACAAAGTTAGCACCTTATTTAACGATACACCTATAATTTCGCTAGATTTCCCTAAGCTTTAAAAAGAGGAATTTAGCTGAGCTCTCACGTTTTAGATGTCTACTTAAAAGAGCCTCTAATTTTTTTTTTGTCATCTTCCAATTTTCTTCAAAACAATTACAGAGTTAATTTAGCGGAGGGATTAAACGGCGAAGGCTGGAAAGATTTGCCTGGTTTAGAGTTTTATTTGCGGAGCGGTTTAAACTTGGGGCTTCAGACCAGAGCTGGAACGATTCGTCTCGTTTGACCTGCCTCGCCGAGTCAACGGTCTGAAGAAGGGGGTCCTGTTGGGGTCCTTGTGGCATTTGGTGAATTAAGGGGAATATTATTAAGTGATACACTTTCAGAATTTCAGGAAACATAACATTGTATCGGCTTTGAAGACGGCCGCGTTGGGTTTGAAGGCTTTTGAGCCTAGACCAGTTACTGATCGGAGCCAATGGTGTAGTCTTGCTGAACCTAGTTGGGGTCGCCGAGTTAAAATGTTATACTTGGTGGTTAGTACTGGTCTTGAATTATGTCTTTTGTAAAGTTTAGGATATAAGAACGTGAAATGGTCTCTGGACTTTGATGGCATAACCCAGCTCACCTTTAAGTAAATAGCTCAATGAATCTGAAATCTCCAGACGCGTGAAAGATGTCCAAAAACAAGGCGGTACATGATAAAAATACACGATAAAAATACTTGCGTGTTTGCATTTCTATACCGGAAAAAGCTTCTGGACGCGCTTTGCCTGAAAGCTAAGAAAGCCGTTTTCCTAATAATTTCTATGCATTTTCCTTTTAGGATCAAAGACGATTCGTAACGAGACACAAAGACTGATTAGGAACTATTATCTCTTCTGTTAGTCATTTATGGGTGAATCCAAACCGCAGACCTTAGGGCAACCAAAAATAATTGATCTTCAAACCAAAAGCAACAGAGGTAACCCCTATCCATAAGGCTGTATTAGGGTTCTCGTTTGAAGTCTTTTGATGAAATTAATGAATTACTTCCTTCCCATGTCTGCTTTGAATCATCTGTGATGTAATTGTGAACATCATGAAGAAGATCCTGCTTTAAAACCTTGCAAATGTAACATCTAGCTAGCGGTAACATTGTAACCAACCATGTGAAATGGCACAAAATTGACACTAATTTTCATCCTGAATGGGCCTTTTCTCTAAAACCTTCAAATTTATTAAGGGTTTTAGTAAAATTCAACAGAATAACCTCTTTTTTCCCCAGGAGGGGGAGGGGGACTATCAACTGGAATATAAAATACTCGTATGGTATTTGGTTGGACATGGTTTGCATGGATTCTGGTGGTTTTTATCGCCTAAAGTTCTACTGAGTTTTACTTAAAGGACATCAAGAGAATGAGATCATGGAATGAGAAAAAAACTGCATTATCAAATTTAATGATACTTTATGGGATAATCTATCTGCTTTCTAAAGTATCAATTTGCACGTCTTTATTTTTCGTCTTGGAATAAGTCAAAGGTCTCGACCAATCATTCAGAAACTAATAGCATCATCTGAGAAACGTCAGCCCTGACCTAATGGTAGACAAGGGAAGAGGGAGATTTATGGAGTGTGCGTGAACCTAACCACTGACACAAACCCAATTACCGAACATCGGCCCCCCCTCATTCTTTTTTTTTCTTTAACAATTGCACTAACCTATCGGCTGCCGGAAAGGTTTCAATCCAACATTTAACCTGATGACCGCACCATGCCCAAGCCACTACCACCTAATGGTCCTAATGGTCCTAATGGTCAAGGTATCGATATAAACGTATGATGGGTACCCCACACTTGCTTAATAGGAGGCCAAGGGTAGGGTCCGAGGTTTATTAATGTTTCATGGTCTGATACGGGATGACAAACACATTGTAACACGTTAGTAATCTTTGAGACCGCATCTAGAACGCAGTCATCGAGACGAGATGAGGTTAGGTCTCAGATAACCCTCAAACGATTTCATCACAGCTGAGAACTCTTCGATTAAAATACCCCGATGAAGCAGCACGATGATGACATTGTTGGGGGGACATCTGGAAACAATTAAACATGTAAAAACACGGGGCGAGGTACAGACTACAAAGCGGATATTGTACGGAACATATTAAAGGAAAAAAACATCTATTGACTCAATCACCAAATCGCTGACAAACAGACACTTTGTGTGAGAAAATGTCAAATATCAAAGATGAGAAGATGAGAGAAATATCATGAGTAACGCAGAACCGTGAATAACGAGGAAATGATACAATGCTTAGCGCGATGGAACTGATTTGTAAACTGGTTTTATTCTTTAATTACAGTTTTATTACAGTTTTGTTTTACGAGGGTCGGCTGGAACGCGACACCCTTCGCGCTTCTATCGATACCATGTAGACTTTCCAATTTGTGCCAGTTTGATAGATTTTAATCCACATTCCATTGTTACATTTTACTATTAATGTACAAATAATGAAACTGATGTCCCAAATCCCAGCAAACCTCGGGGCGTTCGCCCTAAATCATTCCAGTAACCAAAAACATTTAAATGGATCAATCACCAGGAGAGATTCTTTGCCCCCCACCATCTGCCCCCTTCCAATAATACTACCCCCGTTATAGGCAGATTGCAGAGATAATAACCAAGTTCTTTTGGGAGAAATTATACATGAATTCTGTTTTGTATTCAAAACGTTCTTTTTTTTAAAAAAAATTTGAAACATATTAACCAAACTGCAAAGAATATATATATATATACCGGTATATATGTAAATTAAAGAAATACAAAATGTGGAAACGGAGTCCGTCTGGGTGTTTAAACTCGGTTACAAATAATGAAGAGATTGATAAGAAATCTATCGTTTGGCACCTGTGCCGGCTGCTGTGCCTGGGCGCAGTATATAAATATATATTGCATGCGCCGCGACCGGACGGACG
The DNA here is from genome assembly GCA_009364415.1 of Spea multiplicata. Taxonomy (NCBI): domain Eukaryota; kingdom Metazoa; phylum Chordata; class Amphibia; order Anura; family Pelobatidae; genus Spea; species Spea multiplicata. Next base: position 82,644 of record VKOC01018564.1, on the reverse strand, counting down.
GACGGGACACCCTTTCCTAGCACGATTAAAGGGGCTGTTCCACTTAGACAAAACTTTAATTGCGAATAAGCCTTTAATTTTCTTAAGGTGTAAGGTCCACTCTCACAAAAATAACACAAACATTCAAGAAGTTTTTTAGGGGGGGGGGGCAAACACCTATCAGTGCATAAAATGTGAATAAAGAACTATTGCAGGGAAGGGTTTAGACGTTCAGCAGCAATAGGAATGACATTTTATAGAAATGGTCCCTGTTGCTGGATTTTCTCCAGGCCGTTTAGTAAATTGGAGAGTTTTTGTTGTTTTTGGTCCTCGTATTTACGAAACGTTTGGTATTATTGTATATCGCTGATATCCCGCACATATAAAAGGCAGAAAATAAAAGAATGAGGCACAGTCTGCGTTCGCCGCGTACCCGGCAGCAATCACGATGTTTACTGTTTAAATGGGACTCCAGGTTACTGCGTGATGATCTATTTAGAAAGGGATTATAGAAATGGCCCACGGGAAGTTCTTTCCCCAAATAAATTCTTGCAACAACCTGAATACACACAAACTGAAATTGTAGCAATGATTGTTAGCAAACATAGTTAGCGAGTCAAATACTTGGAGATTTACGCTTTATTTCATAAAAAGGTATTTTCTGGCTCTCTTTTTTTGGAGACATATACGGAGGGATTGTTTGATTGTGTGATGTTTAGAGGTTCCTCTTTATGACGATGTGTAGCTGAGAGATTACACAATACGCACTTTGTAGTCTGTGGCATCGGCTGTGTCGTCGTTTTGTGTTTAATTGTTGCCAGATGTGCTCGTATTATCAGAAATTTGCTCATTTTTGGAGGTATGTGGGGGAGGCTTGTGAGGGTCATTGAGTTGTAGATTCCCAAAAGACAACAGAAGTTCATGAATGTTCTGCTTTAGGCTAAATTTATGAACTTATCTATATACCTGCACACTGCAATCATACGCAATAACCCCACCGCTTAATCTGATAAATCTATAGGATGCAAAAAAATCCCATAAGATGCACGAGAGATGCAACATTACTGGAAAGCACTGCTTACCATTTAATAACAATAATAATAATAATGTCACTATTTTCCAAAAAACTACAGCCTACTGGCAGGTGTCCCCTTCCATCTTATTAACATTAACATTATTTAAATATGCAAATGTATGTAAATATCCTGACACTATCGAATATGTACTTCTACTGTCATTTATATTTTATTTAGGTTTTTTTTCACAGATGGGGGAAGACATTTTTACTCTCCCCTTTTTTACTTCCTGTCCTGTATTACAGTCACTTCCTGCTCAGAAATGGTATAGGAAGTGCTCATTAGAGCAGGTGCAGAGGGTAATTTCTTCCCACAGTCTAGGGATATTAACGTATTTTTCATTCTAATAAGAATGGCTATTTTTTTTTAATAAAACTGTTAAAATGTGTAAAAATATGTTGATACACATTAAATACGTTTCCTTAGTGTAGTCTGGGGCGACATATATCAGATATGACATCATCGGCCCCCTTTTTAATATTTGACCTTTTAGTTATGAAGTTGCGTAGAAGTCACTTCAAAATACTAGACATAACAAATGAAATTGGTTATTAAACAAGAACAGATTATTTTTAACTTTTAATGTGTTTTTTATGATTTTCGCTTTGTCTTCATCTAATGAAATTTCCTTGGCTTCATCAAGGGGCGCTTTAACTCCTTCAGTGATTTAATTTTTTAATCGGTTGTGTCTGTTAAAGGCTACTCCACAAGTGTCTTTTTTAGTAAATGTAACATATTTCCATGTTTATAAATGTTTATTCTCCAGAAGGTCGGGAGATCCTGACGTCTACGAGGCACCGAGCGGCTGTTTTTCTTTCTAAGCACCCATTAATATTTTTTTGCCTGGAGGGTTTCCCCCGCTGCTTCTTTGAAGCATTTTCCTCTGTAAATGGATGTTTAACAATTAAGTCAAAGCGAAGGAGGGTTTTAAAGCTCAGCGCCATTACTGATTGGGTAACGGAACAGAGCTTTAAAATAAATGGGTGGTACGAGACCCCCAAAAACTAATTACATAATGTTCTGCATCTGCGAAAACAGTCATAAGGGGAATACAAACGTCCGTATGTAATATCAGGGACAAACTATTAAGGTGTATAATGTATCTGTTATTTTCTTTAAATAGAGCAACTTGTAGAAAAACAAACATTCTTGCTACTGGGTACATCCGACGGGGAAGGGATATCCTTCAATAATAATAAAAATGAATTCGCCTTTTGTTACATGGATACTCGGATACGTAAAACGCTCTCGCCAGATTTTGTGCGCCGAGCCGTCACTCCATCTAAAGACGACGTTTATTTCATGAAGGACAGGTCCAGGGTTAGCATTCTGCTGCTGTCGTCAATTTACAAAAAAGGTTCCAAGAACATTCTAGAACACCGTTGATGAGGCCTTTTGGGTGTAAGTCGGGATAGAGTATTCAGCCCCTCTCGGGACGCACCCTGTCTTTGTATCATTCATAATAGCCGTTCAATGAGGTAACAATCAGATCAGAACCCAATATGGGACTTAAAGCATAAAATGTGTTAATTTTCCTATAGCTTGCATTTCAAAGCGCTGTCCTCTCCTCCTCTTTCCCTCTTATCATTGGAGGAAATGCAGTTTACAAGCTGTGGGCCCCGGAACATGCATAGCTGCCCTTACTGCCCCCATATGAATCAGGCAGATTTGTTTCACGTTGTTTCCATCGGGGTAAAAGAGGTGAAGGCATAATGTGCACTGTCAATAACAATAAAAATGGCCCATTTGTCCGAGTCGGTTTGGGCTATTGTTATGCAAAGATCCGATACAAGGTTTCAAGTCGTGGCATGGAATGGATACAAAGTTTCCTTGGAAAAAAGTAAATTGTTTTCCGAGCTGCCGCTATAATATGGTCGTCCTTTACCCCCTGCCACCTCCGCCCAAATAACCCCAAACTATTTTAATGAATAGAACAATCACCAGATAACGTGGCATTTACAGATGCGACTTAACTAAAACCACCCCCCCCCCTTATTAAAATCTAAAATTCAGACCCTTTCAGTCTAAAACTACTGTAAAGTTTTACAAGGAAAAAAATGGAAATCTCGTTTAATTTAAACCATGTCAGAAATGGATTTCCATTGTCTAAACGGGTGTAAAAATCCATCAGGCGCAGCTTGAAGACATTAAAGGTTTTATTACAGAATCCTGGGTAATTGGGAACAGTACGGACCCCGAGCAAATTAGCTCAAAGGAGGCAAAATAAGAGATGGGATAAACGAATTGTTTCAATGATCTCCTTTCTTGGAACAAAAGGCGTCGAAACCCCCCAAAAATATATAAAATCCATCAAGACCTATTGCCTTGAAGGAACTGGCATCAGTATTAATGTTTCAGTCCGACGCGTCCTCGTGTGAGATAAAAGCTCGCCCAGATGCCATACGGTGGATGTTTTCTTCTGCAAATTAACCTGTAACTTTGTATCGCACGGCTAAAGCTTGGGCCAACCTGCAAGAAGCCGATATAACCTATATAATGTATAGGTAAATCAGTAAGCTGGCCCTGTATAATGCATAGTTAATTGAGATGCCCTGTATAATGCATAGTTAATTGAGATGCCCTGTATAATGTATAGTTAATTGAGATGTCCTGTATAGTGTATAGTTAATTGAGATGCCCTGTATAATGTATAGTTAAATAAGTCAACCGGCCCAGTGTAACATAGTTATGGTCTTCCATTGCCGCTTCCAACTCCTGCACCTGAGGGATTCTGGGTACTGGACATTTGCATGTAATTAGCATTTTCTATGTTTTAAAGTTCAGTTTTATTATCTTTTAAAAATCTATGTAAGAAAATCATTTTTTTTCAAATAAAATCTCAATAAAAGTTTCTGTATCTCGTTGAACGAGTGAACCACGAACCTGAGCCCAAATCTACCCAGACAGTACATAACGGGAGAAACATTCTTAATATAAACGGAGACATCCCTGGGTGAAAAGATCGTTTAAATCGCGTATCAGCGGAACATGTAAGCCCCTTTTCACGGCTGCTTGAATCCCCAGAATGCTCTTAATATGTCGGATGCACAAATACAATTGAACTAATTCTCTCGAAACACAAACTCGATGTGTGTTCCCCTCGGCTGGGTTTTGATCTGAGGTTCTCTAAGCATTCAAGGGAGATTATCGATGCCCTTTCATGAAGATATTTCCAGAGAGACACAGACTCTACTTCATGTCTCATCCGTACTCATAAAACCCGGTCTAGAAACGGCAGTACGGCGAACGTCTCAAGGTTCGTCGATTAAAAGAATCACAGAAACAAAGAACTAAGAATAATTATCGAAGGATTCCAGGAGAAACTGATTTCTTAGTAAGAGGTCATCATCAACGTCCATCCACCGTAATTTCTATCAATTTTATCCTAAATCAGGAAAATACTATGTTGATGTAAATGTATAAGATAATGAGTGGGTGACACGTGGAGGCATTACGATAGGAGCTTCGAGCGGCCCATGACGAGACTTGATACATTGTACCCGGCGCTTGTCTTCTGCTCCATCAGGACAATTGTTAGGAGGAACGCGAGACGTGGTTCTCAGGAAGTTCTTAGAACAACAACAGTCGCAACGTCTCAATAGGAGCGACACATCAGGTGTAAAAAGGACAAAGCCCAAGTTAGCGATCTTTGAGATGTTTGTAAAGCAATCTGAGGGATTGAGGCTCCTTTCCAGGGTCCCTGTCCACAGAGGGGACCTGATTAGATGAGACTGATAATCGAGAGGAAGAAGATACCAATAGGAAGGAATTCCTGCTTTTCTGGTCTGATGACGGAGGGCCACTCTCCGAGCACACAATTAATCCGGGCTGATGAGGGACAAGGTGAGGGGTGATGAAAAGGGAAGGGGGTAGGTAGGGATAGAAAACATTTCATTGTTTTCACGCAAAGATTTTAAAATTGTATCTTCTGAACGAGACCTGAGTGTTTAAATTATTTAGACTGAGACTCCAGATTTTGCCTTCAGTTGATGAATATTCTAAACTTTGCACTCAATCAAACGGTGAGAAACAGGCAGAATCGGGTACATCGACGACAGCCCTCCTGCCTGCTGTGTAAATCATTTTTAAGGTGCAATAAAGTAACTGCATGTATTATTTGAGCAGCACACAACACAATAAAGATAAAGGATCTTCTATCTCCCATTACACATTTATGGCACTTTAACATTTCAGAATCTACGCCCGATACCCAGGATTATCCTGGCCAAAATAATAAATAAATGAATCACGTCGTGTTATTTACAGCAGGCTAGGTCCACGGTGGAGGAACTGCCTGGTTTTAAATATTGTTTTCAGTAACCAAGAATGAAATCCTTATTATTATTTAGAGAGCGGATCGCTATCCCGAGACTGCGGAGAGATCGTCTCAAAAGGATATAGAATCTTTTTTCCTATAAAACATATAATTAACATAATTAATAGCAGCTCACGGAACGGCAGGGAGAAGCCATTTGGAATAAACGTATTTTGTCGGGGGGCAAATGTGGATAAATCATAAGCGGACTTAGGTTACTTTGTTCATACTATGGCTCCCAGGGGCCCGATGGGGGGCTACAGTATACTAAATGCACACCTCCTATAACGCACGGGACCCTTCTAGAGCAGCTTGCCGGGGGGGCCCAGCGGAATACTGACTTGTCACTGGGAGAGCAGAACCAATGAGAATTCAGAAATTAGGGCCACAGGAAGTGCCCGGCCCAACGAGGATTTTGACCAATTAACAGGGGGGTTTATATTGGAGAGACATTTACATTACATCAGAACATACAGCATACAGGTTATCGATGATTCCGATTGTAGACCCGGCCCATTCATCAAATACACGCCAGTGCAACGACTGCGATCTATCCGTTCTTTCGTGTCAAAGCGTATAGAGTCGCCACGTTGCTGCTTTTCATACAGAGATAAAAGGATTATTATCTATTTGGGTTTAGATGACAAAATAAGGCCAAGGATCTGGAGCCTGGGAAATGTTCAAATGTAAAAAGAAGACACTTAAAAAAAGTGTTGCGGAAACACAAATTCTATAGATGCAGAGAACGGATATATTCAGCTTTAAACAAAACCGCAACCGTGATCATATTTCACCGGATAGGCGGCATTGAATTCGATCTCATTTTTCTTGCAGTTATTGAATCAGAGTAACTAAAAACACGACTTTTATGGCACGAAGGGCACAGCGCGGCTAACGATGATACTATATTTTGTAACTCCATACAGTGCGTAACACTCCATAGGGTTACATTGTATCTCCTTATGGTGCGTAACACTCCAGGGGGTCACAATGTATCTCCTTATGTTGCGTAACACTCCATAGGGTTACATTGTATCTCCTTATGGTGCGTAACACTCCATAGGGTTACATTGTATCTCCTTATGGTGCGTAACGCTCTACAGGGTTACACGGCATCTCCGCACCTCACAGGGCAGGTTTTTTTTACAATCCGGAGTAAGACCTATTAGTCTGGGGTCCAGGGGAGAGCAGAAGCCGAGGAGAATTCCAATCGCCTGAAAGCCCCGAGGTGCTTCCTCTTCCTGGTATCTTTTATTGTCCTGAACACTAATTACAAACCGACATTTTATGTTTCTAGTTAACTGCCAGGAGCAAAATTAGTAGCATGTGCCTAAAATCCCCAGTCTTAGCCTTAAAACATTTCTGTGCATTCACACATATACAAATGTTTACATAGAAAGAGTTCCTGTGGTCATTCTCTTTATACAGAACGCATTTCGTGATCATATATTGAACCCATATGGGGTTCTTCAGTTTGTGGTTTTAAAAAGTCATGTATTTAATTTACTAAGTTTAAAGAAACCAAAGGGAAAAAAACCTTCTCTGTCCCGCGATGAGCGCATTGACCCAACTCTATCTCTCTCTTTTGTTCCAGGAAGTCATAAACCATCCTGTCTAGGGGATTACTTCAAGGCCTTGCGCAAGGAGACCTTCTCCTAAATACCCCGGAACATGGATTGTTTTAGATAATTGCCTTTGATGCGTTAACATTATTCTGGAGATGAGCCTTTCTGAACTCAACGTTCTTCTTCCTTTGGAGGTTCTTCCCGCCTCGATCCTATAAAACATGGCGCCCGTTGGCTTTTCCCACCTACATCATCTGAAATAATACCCCCCCTCCCCCGGTCCATTTCTTCTGAGGTCATTCTCAGTAAAAACAGGTCTGTTGGTGAAAGAAGTCGAGTAAAAATAATAATATGAAGATTGGAGACAGGGGATTATTAATGTCATCCCCACAGAAGTCAAGGAAAGATCACGAATAAATAGGGAAATGCTAATTTAATAAAGCCATCCGGCGACTTCCGGTATTTACGTATCTGGAAAGGATTAAACGCCCCGCGGCTGACGGCTACACAGGAGAAGGCAGAGGTGGCAAGAAAACATAACCTTGCAAATAAAGAGATTGAACGCAGGTGAGAAGGGGGGATAAAGTAAAACTTTATGGAAATAATAAGACGTGGTAACTGGGAAGGCTGGTGCAGCGGTGCCCTGGGGTTCGGATTATTACGTTATGGCGCAAGTTCCAGCAATAATGGGGAGTAAATGGTTTCTATGGGGGGGGGATTGGAAGTTTGAGGGACGGCACAAAATGCCACCCTGCTGTCCAGGCAGCTCTGCTCGATGTTGGCATATTTACCTTCGCGATTGCACTAGGTCTTGCCCAAGGCATTGCTGGCAGCCACCCCCTCTGGTCCGCCATGTTTAATTACTGGATGCTGGTATGTGATGTCATGAGGTTACATGTGGCATGACATCAGCAGGTGGAAATAGTTGTCGTCCACTTTCACGTCTTTCATCTTACATCTGTAACGCCTTTTTTTTTACTCTTGGCTTAGCTGATAGGAGTTGTGGAGAGAACCCAAGATGGCACAGATTCCAACCCTAGTTTTATTCTGATCTGCTCTTGGGAGTTTTTAGACGATAAGAGTTTCAAATGTTACTTGGTTGCACAAGAGACTCTGAAGTCCATCTATGATGAACCCGCTAAGTTCTACAAGCCGAGATCCTACACACGAAGAGACTTTCTGACCTGTCACCCCCCAAATCTTCCTGACAAATCTTTCTACGCAGCAAACCCCAGGATCCACCAACACCTGGGTATCCTCAAGACTTATATCTGATAATCCACACAGGCAGCGCTAACCCCAGCTGGATGCACCTCAGCCTCACAAAAAACAAGACCTGTGAGGTCTTCATTCTGTACGAAGCTCTAAACATTGGCGTCGGAATCGCTCGTGTGTATGACACACAATTGTGTTTTGTGCTGAGGATTCCGCCGGGTGTAATGGATGTAGAGCATATTATTTTGACATTTCCTTTGATGCAAACCTAAGCAGAAGAGATCGATCATTAAAAAAAAAATATCAGAGCGTTTTCAGGACTTAAAAATAAATAAGGAGACAAAATGTTCACGGAGAGCAGCATTGGGAGTGGAGAGCAGCTCTGGGAGCGGAGAGCTCGTGGTGGGAGCGGAGAGCAGTGCTTGGAGCGGAGAGCAGCGCTGGGAACGGAGAGCAGCGCTGGGAGCGGAGAGCAGCGCTTGGAGCGGAGAGCAGCGCTGGGAGCGGAGCTGGGAGCGGAGAGCAGCGCTGGGAACGGAGAGCAGCGCTGGGAGCGGAGAGCAGTGCTTGGAGCTGAGAGCAGCGCTGGGAGCGGAGAGCAGCGCTGGAGCGGAGAGCAGCGCTGGGACGGAGAGCAGCCGCTTGGAGCGGAGAGCAGCGCTGGGAGCGGAGAGCAGTGCTTGGAGCGGAGAGCAGCGCTGGGAGCGGAGAGCAGTGCTTGGAGCGGAGAGCAGCGCTGGGAGCGGAGAGCTCATGACAGATTAACGGGGAGTGGATCGGGACGTCTTTGTTGAAAAATAACATTATAATTTAATATATATTAATATATAGTAATAATAATAATAAATAAATAAGCTGGACCGTGGAGATGGGGCACGATGCACTGCAGCTCTGGAGCTGCAGCTTCTCCTAAAGAAAAGTAGCTTCATTTTCCCTTTTCCCCGTACAGGCTACAAACTACTTTAATATTCATTAATAAACATTTCCGGAAGTCTCTGTAATTTCAGAATGTACTTGAAAAACCCACTCAACTAACACAACAGAATTTACGTTTTTTCCCTGTAAAAATCCTCAAGTCTGGGAGTTTGAAAAAGTAACAGAAAATGAGCTTTTTTAAAAAAAAAATGAATCCCATGTGCTGGCGTTTGTCTTACTAATGATGTCGTTGTCTCGGAGATGACATTTCATGGGGAGAGGAATAACTGATTTTTCTATCGCACGTATTGTACAAACAGTCAGTATCGATATGAAACCCCCGATGCTCTCAACACTCACACTTCAATTTTTCTCTCCGGTTTGACAAATCCTCCAGTAAGTGGACGCAGATGTTCAGCGAGTCTCTGTGCATTGTCTTACCGAGCGAGTAACAAAACACCTTACTCGGGGTTCTAAACTGACTTAAACAGACATTTTATTGCCCCAAACAGCCCCACTGTACATGAATGCATCTCCTGCGAGGCAAATAGCTGGGGGGCAGGGAAACCTCCTGAGTGTGCAGATTCTGAGGATGCATTTGGATGGAGAAAGGATAAAAAGGGGTTAATTACAAAGTAACACTGTGCTATTGTATGCATTCTACGCGTACCTTTAATGTCCTAGAGGAAAGGAGCCTGAACGTTTCCTTTAAAAGGCAAAAAATACTTTCATGTGCTTTTGATGCATCTTTAATCTAACGCCAACACTCAGCTGTGATGTCATAGAATTACACAACTATGTGTCACTGCTGATTAGCAAGAAGAAAAAACAAAATCTATCATTGAACTTGAAAGAGAAATATCTAGAGGATCAGGGGCTGAGATGGAATGGAAGGAAGTTTTACTTTACTGAGAGGGTGGTAGATAAGTGGAACAGCGCCCCAGCAGAAGTGGTAGAGGGTAATACAGTGAGGGGATTAAACATGCATGGGATAGACAGACGGCTCCTGAATCTAAGACGAGACCGACGACCGGTTTGAGTCTTTACAGCCGGAGAAACCGGCGACTAGACGGGGGCCGTCAGGGGCCGACCTGCCGACAGGTTCTGGGTTTGTACTGTAACAAAATCTAGTGTAATGTTTGCATGATGTTAAATTGTAATTGTATAAAACATGATTTGTTTCTCTGAAAAAAATGATGGCTGATTTTTAAATCCCACAGATTTAAGAAAAAAAAATCCTCTATATTATTTTTTTTAAAGACGGGATAACGAGGACGTTCCCCATAATCGGGATGAATAAAGATATATTGGGGGAAACGCGTTTCGTAACGGCGCCTTTTCAAGTTGACTACGGTATTGGCTGATTTTGGGAAAACACCATAAAGCGCTGTGGGGGGTTGTAAATAAATATTAACACCCCAAGTCATAAAGAGTAAAAATAATACAAAACCCACCCGTAGTCCGCGGTAACGCAGAAGGCAGCAGATAAGATCTTAAGATTTCGTCGCGTCTGAAAACAAAAGATTTAAATACAGAAGAATAAACTCAGGATGCGCAGAGATTCTCTTTGATGTCGGTTTTCTGATTCTTCAAAGTTTATCATTTCATTCGCCGCGTGGTTTGTGAGGGAATCTCGGCGTCGGCGTAGGAACGGGACGGAAAGGTCCCAAAAAAAGAACGGAGCGCCGACGACGGCCGAAACCCGCCGGGGCGATAAATCCTTTTACAGGGGTTTCCAACCCAAAATGATTGAACTTTTTCTACATTCCTTAGCATAATAAAAAAAAAGGTCCCTAAAAGCCGCGCTTTTCCCCTTCCGCTTGCCGCGGCATCTGAAAAAGAGGCAGTGATGTCACTGCGAAGATTTCCTCTCGGTTATTGGGAATTGAAACCTGATTTGCGTTCTTTATCTCCTGAAAGAGCTCCGTTTTCTGAGGGTTAGAAAGATTAGCAGCACCGCAATGACCAAAAGAAAAGGTGTAGATTGTAAGCCCACGAGCCGCGTCGGGTCGTCTCAGTCCGTCAGTTTTATAATAGTCAGACCCCTCTAAACATCGTCCCACCTGATAAACCTTATGGAACGTCCAGGCTGTCCAGGTCTCACAGGTGAGTTTGGGCCGTAAGTGGCCTTGTGCTTCTGCGACATATCCTTTAATACTTTAATCGACCAAAGCAGCCAATTCTACACCATTAAAGACATTTTGGATTATATTAGTAGCGGCGATAGAAAAAAGTCATATGGGGAATACTTTTTTCGCTACCCAACTTTCCTTCTTGTCCGCCATTGTCGCTCGGCTGCTGTGAAGCCGTAACTTACTGTCCTAGGAGATGAAACATTCTGTTTTTACCCTTTTTTTTAACCCCCCCCCCACGCAAGCCAAAACAATTCTAACTATTTAAAGGTCTAATCTCGATGCTACAGAAAAGCTATTCCAAACAGTCCGACAACACAGACGCACGACAGACAAAACAACAGCGGGCCTGTCCGATAACAGCGGGCCTGTCCGATAACAGCGGGCCTGTCCGATAACAGCGGGCCTGTCCGATTACACCGCAGCAGGAATTTTTATGGACTGCGTGCAGGAGAAATGCTGGTAGCAGGTGAGCTGCGGGAAGCGACTCTCACCCAGCAATTTTCTCCCATATCTGCCGGATTCCAGAAAAAAAAACTATTTGTTTTTCTCAAGAAGATTTCTACAGGCTTTCCCCGTAAAAATGTGTGTTTGTGCGCGTTATACGGCAAACAGTGTTACTTTTATTGTAATGAGTTATAAAATACACTAAATTGGATCATTTGGAATAATTTGGAATAATGTATATAGGGTTTTATTTTGACCCCTGAAAATGTTTACAGGGACGAAGAGTCACGACACCTCAGAGGTCTCTTCTACAGTTTTCCTCAGTAAACAGATAAGATTTGCTGCCGGAGGCAAAGTTTTGTTTTTTTTTTTAAATGTTATTGATGCATTTTTACGTTTTACGTCCTCTCAAGAGAAGATGAATGACAGGAAATTGTTAAAAGGGAAAAACATTCACCCTTTCCTTGGATTTCAAGGCTGGATTGGTGGCAGACGTGGGATCAAAAAAAAGTACCCGCCAGTGGCTGACCTGCCCCACTACGGCCCCGCACAATGTCTGTATTATTTTTGTGACATTATTATGGGGCCACGTGTGCTAAAAAATGATGTAATTTAAAGGTGGGAGTGGCTGGAGGTGTGGCTGGAGGTGTGGCTTAAGTAATTAAAGTGACCTTATGACTATTTGCATAATTAAGCCAATCATTGAGAACGAGGACAAAGGTATCTATTGGAATAAACTCATTTACCTTTTCCGTAATTATCGCTCATAATTATTCATTCATTTATAACTAGAATGAGAAGTCGCTCTCCATTTCCCCCTTTATCTCGGGGCTAACGCGGCGCACGCCCCCCCGGCAGTTAAATGGTTAAGACAATCTCAAAAATTAAAAAAGGGGGGGGATCAATTGTGTGAAAATCCAGTTGTCGTTGAAGACTTTGGCCAAAAGGATCTTTTCCTAATAAAAAAAAGTTTGGAAACAATAAAGGAAGCTCGGGGGTCTCGTGATACGGAGCGAGGGGACAGGGACCGGCGCGGTATCTCTTACCGTCCTGGCCACAGATACCGTAATCCGGTGTCAGTCGGAGCGCAGGCGTCCCCGGGGGCCACACGGTGGACAATGTGTGTTTTTGACATAAAGCACAGCTTCTCTCGTTTCACTTCCACGTTTGACAGGTTTTTATTTCCACGGCAACATCACAAAACAGCACAATATAGAATAATACAAATAAATGTAAAATATTATAAACAGGTCATAAAATAACATTTCCCCGGGACAGCGATATCACGAACGGGTCACATGTTTTGGACGCCGCAATAAGCGGTACAAACGTGACTAATATCTTCTGTTTTGGGACATTCTGTCAATATAGAGAAACTTTTATTTTTTTGTCTTTTTACAGACAGAATTCTGTTGTGATCTTAGTGATCTTAGTGAAATGAATGAGTTTCAAAGCCATCAGAAAACTTGGTCTGAAAAAAGAAGACTTCTGGTCCAAAGAGAAAGTGCGGGGTTCTCGTTATGGGGGAATGAGCATTCTTCACCAAATGTATCTTAATTGTCAGCAGGAAACAATCAAAAGGTTCTAGATGCAGCCGACTTTACTGGCTTTCCATGGCGCGGTGGGCCATGGCGTTTCTATCCTTGGCATTGCCCCAGGCCTAACCCAGGGGGGACCATCAGCGGCCCCCTCTACACTGCCATGCTTTGCCTCTGAGCTCTGACATATGATGTCATATCCACCTTCTAAGATCTCCCCTTTAACCAGCCAGCTGATTGGTGGTCCTACGGGATGCCTGATTGCTCAAGAGGGTAACAAGCTGCCTGCCGCCCCAGACCTAGTTGGTCCAGACCAGAATATACCAACGGCGTTGGGGTTGCCAGCTTTGATGTCACAAAGTCTCTTCTTTAGACAACAAACCCCAATAGCGCCCCCAATACAGTCAGGGCATAAAGCAAACTGCAAGAAAAGCTACAACGTATCCCTAAAATCCTCTAACGGACCCAACGAACAGCAGCTCTACCCAGCTGTCGCCATGACGCCATCTTGTAACCGTTTGATACACAGAATTACTTGAAACTCGGTCGCTGTGGGATTTTTCCATGTTTCGCGTGTTGGAGTTTCTCCTAAGCGTGTAATAAATCATCGTTCCTCTAAGAGGGAATTGCTTTGGTGCTCGTCGGTTACCGGCGGGGGTTTCGAAGGGACAGTAATGCCGCGGAAAAACTGCCAATTAATAAATCATGTGAGGTCCATGAAGATCGTTTCAGGGTTTCTGCGTTTCACTAAGTGTCTGTCGGTGTCGGGTTCCCAACTTGTTGGCCGTCATAAATTTTCCTGACATTCTGCTCATTCATTATTCTAAGTCTATCCGGGGGTTTGGTCGCGCATGTTTGGGGCTCCGAGCATCTGTTAAAATTCTATGCGTTGGGAGGAGAAAAACACAAAAAAAGCTTAATTTTTCCAGATCCAGAATTCTTTGGGGGGGAAAAAATTGAATTTGAATATTTTAAGACTCCAGGGACTCCCGGGCTCCCCAAGGACTGCATTTCTCATCATCCTCCATTGGCCGGCCGTTTAAATAAATAAAAAGAGACATGCGCCGTGCCGAAAGTCGTGACCGCGAGAAGCCGCAGGCCCCCTGATTTAAAGTCCCGGTATCTTGTGGTGCGTGAGCAGGTACGGCGTGAAACGGCTCCTTGTGTTATCCTACTGAGATGTGACGGAGGGAGAGGAAGAATGCAGCGTTCTGCGGTTTTAATTCAATATATTTTTTACGTGAATCCAAGCAGGTTGTCTGCAGCCCCTAAGAGGTTAACGCGACACCTTAAGTAAATATACAGTAACGATTTCCACGAGGTCCCCGCATTCCATCGAAACGCCTCATTTCATATTTACACGGCACAGACCCCTTACGCATTAATACTAATCACCCTTGGATACGGGGGGGGGGATAATGGGGCGGATATGAAAAGTAAGACATTTAATCTGAAAAATAGCGATCTACCGCTTCTCGCTAAAAACCCTCTGGCGAAATTACTTATCGGAGCCGGTAAAGAACAAAATGTATCCCGAGGAATCGCGGGGGGGGGGCAATAATTCTCCATTAATGACATCAATGACAATAGAAAAGGACTGGAAAAGAAATCAGGATTTCATTAAATTTCCTTTCTAAATACGGGAAAAAAATACTGCGAAAAAATTCTCTCGGGTTTGCTGTCGATTCTCGAATGACAGATAGTAATTATTTATTTATTGTGAAAATTTTTTTGGGGGGGGGGGGGTCTCATCGATATTTAAAGCAGTTATTATTCTGATTTATAGTTTTAACCCTTTCCATTACAAAAAACAAAACTGACGCATCTGAATTTGTCGGCCATGATGTCATCAGCTTGCATATAAGATCCACTTGATGATGTCATTGAGGTGATTTGAATATATGATATATGAGAAAAAGTAAAAAAATCTTACCAAGAATGAGCCTGATCTCAGAAGACCTGCTTGGGGTGGAGGGGGGGGACCCCTATCTACGAATGAACAATTCGGGGGGGGGGGTTGAAGGACGTATACATTGTATACACTGCGGGAACAGAGTCCCACGTAACGTGGATCGGGGAACGTTCCAAGAACGCGTGTTTTTTGGGAGGCTGGTGAAGTAAACTCCCCGAATCGGTCGCTGAGCCGCGGTCCCTCGGAAAGTTGGAAGCGAAGAATGAATGCAGCCTTTTCTTCAGTAACAAGCGAGGATGAAATGCGTGGAACCCGCAGCCCACCCCTTAAAATAATACGAGCGGCGCGGATACCCCGGGACCCCCGCATGATTTGTAACTTGTCTAATTGCTTTATTTGAGCCAAATGAAATGTTTGTATTTCTCCTCTATTAACCCCTGGAATAAGCGTCGCACAGATCGCACTCAATGTACCCGGCGGCAGGGGCCGATGCCAAGGGCCGACAGCTTTACGTTCAGACTCTACCTGGCTGTAAGGAAGCCGTGAGTCAACACGGGGCCCCCGCCTGCTGACGGATGGTGGGAGACGTAGTTAACGAGCAGAAAAAGTCAAAGGGGTTCACAAACCTACCTCCTACCAAAACGTCCACTGGGGGGGCAGAACACTTTTTTTTTGTCAACATCCAGACCCTGACACCGCACCGTGGGGTCCACCTGCCGTCTGGTTAGCCAGGGGCTCCATACGCAGACAATTCGACTGATCTCCAATCCATTGGGGGTCTAAAGAACTGGAGGACAGGTAAACATCCCCCCCCCCCCCCTCTACAAGACAATCTCGGGTAGAACGTCTCCCGAGAGCCGCGCTTCGTGAGACGTTCTACACAATCGTTATTTGCCAATAACTTTGTTACCAAACGGCGACAGAAGCCTCGTCAGTCCCTCCTTCAGCCTCACGAGCGATACTTTAACCTGAAATAATCCATCAAGAAGACGTTTAACGGAAGAGACGCCGCGGTTTAGATTTCCGCTGTTTTCAAATAATGCCCGTTTTCTGTGGATTAAACACGACGGGCGTCCAGGATTTCACCGAGCCGCTGCTTCGCGATACTTTATTTATTTAACGGGCGCCAAAAAATATTCACCGGACCAATTTAACACCCTAAGAAGCCGGTTCCTAGGCAATTGTATGTACTACTATCTCAGTCTTATGCAAAGCAGCCATGCTGATTAAGGTTTGAAATTTTACAGCAGGAGAAACGGGCGACTAGACGAGGGCCGGATGGGGCCGATCTGCAGGCAGGTTCTATTTTTAAAATCTAGGGATCAGAATATCGTATAAAATAAGGGAGTTTATTTCTTTGTGGCGCTGCTGGGATTCCGGGTGGAGGTGGTAAAGGGGCATTTATATCGCAAACGGTTAAAGATCCCCACGCAGCAGATGGATTATTTTACACGCAGCGAATTCCATCCAACTTCAAAGTCCTTTTGTAAAAGTAAAAAAAAAATCTTTGGCTGAACAAATAATTCTCATGTTAGGAGCAGGTGACACCTCGCACCCCCCTCGCCGCCCACCGTGCCCCCCTCGCCCACGCGCAGCCCCCCCCCGGGGCAGAGCGCTCGGAATCTGCATTCGGCTCAACGATGAAAGCCGGATATTCCTGAGAACCCCGTTTAATGCACAAATCAACGACCGGATCCACCTTCCAGCCGACAGCAGCTTACAAAATCAATTTCATGTTTACAGTCACTTAACGTAACAATTATAGAACCTTTTGGCCCCCGTCGGCCCCCTCTACCTCCTCTGCTGGGAGGCTGTTCCACCTATCTACCCCTTCTCGCTAAAGTAAAGTTAGCTCAGCCAGAAACAAATAGCGGAAAGAATAATGACTTATTTCCCATAAACTGCCGGTTACATGGCGGCTGGGCGGCGATTCACATCGCGGTGTAAGATTCGTTTCCTAATGACCGCCGTTCACCGTTAAGTCATTTATAATTCCCACAATCATAATGTCTGCCGAGACGCGCAGCGATGTGGATTTGTGGACGCCGCGCAGGACCGGGGCGATTAAATCTGCATGCCGATCCGCTCATGGGAATTAATGTTTGGGATTATACACAAGCGACCGATCCGCCAGATAACAATCACTCAAAACATTTCCCCGAAAACGGACTTTCATCGCTTACATTCTATTTACAAACATTACAAATATTTATCATCAAAACACAAAGAATCCGCAAGGAAATCAAAGAGAAATAATTAAAGAATTTGCACCCAAAATAAAAGTAAGGGGGAGGGGTGGGCATATTCCGATAAATAGAATTTAGAGATATAGAATAATGAGTTTTTACTTATAAATTGGGAATAATTAAATAACTGTATGGAGACGCAAGCATCGGCATTCTCGGGGCAAAAAAGGAAGGAAAAGGGGTGTGGTTCAATGGTAATACAACCTACCACATGCTCCTCCCATTATGGAAAAGCCCCACCCACTCACAGTATAAGCCACGCCTGTCACCTTGTGTACGTTGCTTAAAGCCTAGCCATACATTTTCATGATAAGTGTAATTTAAGGGGGGCGTCAGGGGCCCTCGTCATGGTTTAGGGCCCCAGCTGTATTATTCTGCCTCTGTAAGTAATTACAGGTAGACAAAAAAACGGCCGATTACTCGACCCAGAAGCTTACGATCAAGTGATAATGAGCAGCCCCCCCCCGGTATATAATGAGTTAATTGTATCGGAAGCATTAAGGTTAATGAAATCCACGTATGATGTCATCATTTATAGAACCAAAACCAAGATGTCTAACGTCAGGGGGGCGGGGGGGGGGAATACACGTTAACCCCGTGTTTGAGCTCAGTGTTTTCAGGGGTAATTTGTAATAATTGCTTTTATGGGTAATTTCGTCTGCAAATGGATTGCGATGTATCGGATGGTTAAACGCATTCGGCATCCAGCGAAAGGATAATGGGGGAAGTTACAACGTTACACAAACGAGCATTTAAGCCTGAAAAATAAAATGCATTTAAACCATTTATGGGGGGGGGGCGGTAATTAGGGTTTTTATCTTTCCAAGAAACGCAGGATATTTGTGACAAACAAACCTACCGACTCCGCTGCCGAAGATGATGGCGCCATACAAAACATAGAAACCTAAAACCTGCCGGCAGATTGGCCCCCATCCGTCCCCCGTCTAGTAGCCCATTTTTCCTGCTGTAAAGACTCAAAGCTTTATCAGTCGTTGGTCTCGTCTTCAGGACGATTCAGGAGCCATGTCCCTCTACCGCTTCTGATGGGAAGCTGTTCCACTTATCTACTACCCTCTTAGTAAAGTAAAACCTCCTTACATTACATAAACCTCTGACCCTAAAATTAGATTCATTTTATTATTACATTAAACATAATAATAGAATGCTGGTGTTTTACATTTATGCGCACTCACACACACTCTCACTCACACACACACACTCTCACTCACACACACTCACACTCTTCACTCACACACACTCACACTCTCACTCACACTCACACACTCTCACACACACACACACACTCTCACACTCTCACACACACACACTCTCTCTCTCCACACACACACACACTCTCACTCACACACTCTCACACACACACACTCTCTCTCACTCACACTCTCACACACACTCTCACTCACACACACTCTCACTCACACACACCAACACTCTCACTCACACACACTCACATCACACAACACTTCTCACTCACACACTCTCACACACACACACACACTCTCCTCACACCACTCTCACACACACACACCTCTCCACTCACACTCTCACAACACACTCTCACTCACACACACTCTCTCTCACACACACACACTCTCACTCACACACACACACACTCTCACTCACACACACTCACACTCTCACTCACACCTCACACACTCTCACACCACAACACACACACTCTCACATTCTCACACACACACCACTCTCTTTCACTCACACTCTCACACACACTCTCATCACACACACTCTCTCTCTCACACACACACACACTCTCACTCACACACTCTCACACACACACACTCTCTCTCACTCACACTCTCACACACACTTCACTCACACCACTCTCTCTCTCACACACACACACACTCACACTCTCACCCACTCTCACACACACACACACACACTCTCACTCACACACTCCACACACACTCTCTCTCACTCACACTCTCCACACCTTCACACACACACACACACACTCTCACTCACACTCTCACACACACACTCTCACACACACTCACACTCACACACACATATATATATATAATGATATTATGTATTATATGGCTGGTTTAGAACATCTGAAAGGGATACAATGTATCAGTCTGCGAGTCCATACAGTACACGACACGCATCGGTTAATTGATAGCACATGGCCAATTAACCCCATTTAAGCCGGGCCTAAGAAAATATCAGGTCGAATGTTTTTCTTCAAAGAAACTCATTTTAATAAATAGCTCACTTATATTAAGAACTCAATTGCTGCAATTTCCTCTGGATTTTTGGTATAATTTTATTTTATTCAATTGAATGATTTTGTGCAACGCAAAAAGGTCAGGATATATTTGTTTTGCTTGAACGTCATTTGGGGAGAAGCAAAGAAAAATATTCATCAAAAATGTATGTTTTCTAAAAAAATTAAATAAAAAATAAAATGAACACAGGAGCAAATCATTGATTTAAGCTGCAATAGGCACTTTTGAGTTATAATTGAAGTATTTTAGGAATTCGTAGCCAATATCTAATAATAATGGATTAATAATGGATTAAACTTGGTTGAATCTCTTAAATATATTTTCACTTCCCGTTTTCATTTTCGGATACAAATATTTGAATGCATTTATTTGCAGATTTTAATGAATCTTTAAATCTGAATAATAAAACCCAAAAAGGGTTGGAGGATTTCCAGCTGGCAGAAAAAAGATCAATTTTCATAAAAAAAAAAAAAAAATCATTTAATTTCTGTTTTTCGCATTTTCTTTATTTCTCCACAGAAATACATTAGGGGGTCCCCTCACCAAAACATACCAGGCGGTCAGTTAAAGGGGTTTTCTTCTATGGATTCTATAGATTGAACAAAAAGCTGCTTTTTCTATAGACTGGCTGTCCCTCCGCTCTTCTCTCTGGCATGTCGGGGGTTAACGCGGACTAATGACAGCGAACGCGACTCAAATGGAGACATTTACCCAGCCGGACAGGTGTCTGAAAATCTAACGTTACTTCCCGGCCACGAATGCGGCTGCACAACAATTACTGATATTAAACATAAAAATAATACAAGGGTGAAAGAACAATCCGGCCCCAGACCATTGAATCCCGGCCCCATTATCTTCCACCTGACTTAGGAAGAGGAGAGAAAGCTCCCGGCAACTCTCAGCTTCTGAAGTTTCATTAAAAAAAAAACATTAATTACGGCCCTCACTGTATTACCCTCTACCACGTCTGCTGGGAGGCTGTTCCACTTATCTACCACCCTCTCAGTAAAGTAAAACTTCCTTCCATTCCATCTCATTTAAATGTTATTTGTCTCTCTCGCTTCCTCTCTCTTCTCCCCCCAAACCCTTAGCCTTCCTGATCATTTTTATCCCGTAAACCGTTGCCCGTTTTAGTTGCCCTCCTCTGATCTCTCTCCAGAACATCGATGTCCTTCTGCAGATGGGGGGGGGCTCCAGAACCTTAACCCAACACTCAAGGTGCTCGGATTTCATCCAATGGGGCAAATAGGACATGGATTTCTGATGGGGTCTCTGATGATCAGAATTGTGGTTTCTTGGGGTCTAAAGCATCAAATTCCAGCCGTTTTGTCCAATGGGATTTGTTTTTTTTGGATGTTAACTGGAAGAATGAGATGTTTGCTCCTCTACACCAACTGGTAGCCCCCGGGCGGTCTTTTAATGCCCATTATTAAGGAAAAATGAAAAAAATCTTGGTTGAGAAAAAACCCCAGACAGCCGCCAGGGCCGTTGCTTCTAGGAAGCGGTCGGTGGGATTCCGTTTGATGTCGGACCCTCATGGAGGATACGGCGGCCCTGAAGGTGCCGTAATAAAACTGACCTCTAATCCCCTTCACATGCGAGCCTCGGCGTGTGAGCTGAGAACGTCGCGTTTCATTCTATCTTTTATTTTCCTTCCCATCTGAGCCAAGAAATATTATGTGAAATGTTCCGTGCCTGGAGCGGAAAGAAAAGGAACGGGTCGCATAAACGGCTCAATCTGCCTCCGATCAAAGGGGTCCGCAGCCCTTTTTAACGCTTAAAACAGGCGTTTGCTGGGGGCCATAATCCTAATCACTGGAAGAGATGATGGGGGTAACGCTCTGCAGTAAATCTGTGAACGAAAAAAATGTCTAAAGCTTGAAGCCATCGGCGTTTTCGACACCGCATTAGCAGACGGAGATTCTATCCAGACGGGGTGTCTGTTTTACATACTGCGCTACGGCTCATGGCGCCTTTCCTTTCTAACCTCAACTGTATGTGTAACAAAAAGTGTTAAAACCACTGAGTACCAGGGCACTAACTGCTGGTACTAAATACCTCTCGCCCGTGGTGTCCGGCCGGGACCCGGGGCATCTTCGCTTTCCGACACCTCGATTCACTGTCACTCCCCAGGTGGTCGGCCGACTCCTAAGGTTTTACAGGCAGATCGGTAGTTATTGGAAGAGCGGCCTGGGAAGGTCCCGTCTTTGACGTTAAGCCTACGGGTTCATCTTCTCAGCAGACGTTCTTTAAGAGCCATTGCTTTCAACTCATTGGAAAATCACTATGAAAGTCACAATTTTTGGTCCATTAAGTGTAGAAACACCCAATTTACGGTAAATGTTCGATTTCTGGTATTTAGTAAAGTTAGTAAGAGGTAGGTGACGGCTTTTGCTGCGATCCACACCCTAATTATAACATCAGCAGCCCATGGTTGATCTACAACTTGCTCAAGGATTGCAGCTTCCAGCTAAACGTCTCCTGCCCGCCAGCAATACCCGGCTCGCTCCTCTGGCTCTGCAGAGGTTAATCATTCCTGGACTTACGGCATCAATGTATCGCCATGTGGAACAATGTAATTCCAGTTCCCATGGCGATATCCCCAACCTGTAGGGCATACAGTGACCTGGCTAAGTCCCATGACGGACTTCATTGGTTTAGAAGACTTTGTATCACACTGGCTCCTGGCTGATAAATATCTTTATAAAGTCTATCGGTTCTGAAAGAAATATCCATTTCCGCGATAAACCTTGCAAGGTCTACGTTATACACCTGGATTCTTATTCTCGACAAGGTTACAGAACTCGGCGGCACTTTTCTGATTCCTTCAGAAGAAGAAACGTCTTGACGCGGCTACCAAAGAACCCCAATTTGGGAGAATTGGCTCTATAAATACGATACGCCTCGGTCGCTCGGCACATTTACAGTCCCTCATTCCAAACACAATGAGATTGTCCATGCGGAGAACTGTTCTACGCACCGGCTCTGTGATTCTTCTACGGAACATTAAGTAAAACAATTACCTTTTCTGGTGTTAAAACTCTGTTACTCTTTTTTTTTCATTTGATGTCTTTCATCTCCTCCTCTCTTTCCTCTCTCTCTCTAACTAGCTTGGTAAAGGTAGAAGCTCTGGGGATTCAGACAAAGGTTGGAAAGGTGATCAATGTATAGCGTGAGATCTGGCCGTGACCGTGTGCCTCCAGCAGAGATCGGGTCATCTGCAGAAACAAAATATAAGTCATTAGGTAACAGTCCGCAAATCAAAGCAATGCTTTCTTTTTTGTTAGCTTGTAGATCGGAACCACGAGTCACATTGTTTCTTCTAGTGAATGGAAGAAAGGGAATGGAAGAAAGGGAAGCCGCGTTCCAAGTTGAGTTGACTCAACTCGCTATTGGAAGAGCAGGTTTGGGGTTCCACCTGTTCTGTGGGGTCGGGAGCTCTCTGAATCTTACGAGCTGAACGGAAGTGAAAGTTCTGAAGTCCATGTTTCTTTAACGCGTTCCCCGCTAGAGTCCCACCACTGGACCTGAGTCTATTATACTTAAAATCAGGTTTTAATATCCGACAAGCTAAATGGCGCGCCGAGAGGAGATAACCATCAAGAAAATGTACAAGAGAGGAAATAATTAAACTCCTTTAATAATTAAAACTGACTCATAAGGCAGGTTGAGCGGGGGAGGGGGGGATATTTCTTAAAGACGCCATCGGACATCCTGTTAACCCACAGTTTAGTTTCGCCTCCCTATATTAAGTTAATTATCTTCCTAATAAAAATACACCACAATAATCTGCCCAAACACCAACAACCATTTGATTGGACTGACGAATAGGGGCAAATTGCTATCTGCCCCCAACTGCCAAAGGTCACCGAATTATTTCCAGGGGTCAATTCCAATTCTGCTCTCCAAATACTCAAGGTCAACCAACAGGACAGGAAGGAACGGGATTAGGTCTTCAGGAAAGGTCCGCGGGAGCCGGTAGGAATATAAAAAGACGAACCTCGGCATTCAAAGTGTTAATCGCACGTAACCTTCCAGAACCGGCAAAAGTAACCTTTACCCCCAAACACATTTAAACGCTATAATTAAGTAATTAAAAGCAATTATGTAATTCCAAAGCCCCTATTTTACACCGTAGGAGACATTTCCGTCTCCCCGATCGCTGACCTTCCAAGGTTTTGCGCGCTGAAATAGAACGACGAATATTTTAGCGGAGTTTCAAATTCTCTGACTTTGTGAAATCTGCATAAATTATACAATTAACTATAAAAGTGATGAAGATGATGTGAAAATGATGTGAAAAGCATCCCAATAAACCCCTTTATCATTAAACTCAAAGTAACCGGATTTGGAAACATTCTCAAGGAACCAATATCCCCTTTTTTGGTTTCTCTGCTAATTTAGACTCTTTTTTTTGCCGTTTATTTGGCATCTGGAATGTTCTTCATGGCCCTCCCCGCATTGTAAAAAACAGGTCGCTCCGCCAGGTGATGAAAGTGAAGCGCAGGGAGCCGGCGAGAGCCGCAGGTGGGGAGATTTCCATTAAAAACATCAGACTTTCTCAAAAATATTTCCAAGTTTCAGTTTAAACATAGAAACCTAGAACCTGCCGGCAGATCGGCCCCATTCGGCCCCCGTCTAGTCTCCCCGTATGTCTATCCCAT
The DNA here is from genome assembly GCA_009364415.1 of Spea multiplicata. NCBI lineage: Eukaryota > Metazoa > Chordata > Amphibia > Anura > Pelobatidae > Spea > Spea multiplicata. The sequence continues at coordinate 58,370 of VKOC01018564.1, read as the reverse complement.
GCATCTTTACACTCCCTCACTGTATTAGCCTCTACCACTTCTGTTTGGTGCTGTTCCACTTATCTACCACCCTCTCACACTTTCTTCTTTGCTTGTTACTCTTTAATTTATACTTTTTTTTGGTATTTATAAAGATTGGGTAATAAAGAGCCAAACCGAGGCGATTCACTGCCGTGACAGGGGGCTTACAATGATCTTTCTTATCTTGTGAAAGTACTGTTTCAATTTTATCTATTTTTAGATTTTTTTACATTTTTTATTTTGTTTCATTTTTTTATATTGTGCAACATTGAAGAAAATGTAAAAAAGTGTCGTGTGTGTTGCCGATAACGACGCGCGTGGTCTCAGCGCACCGTTAAGTGACAGAGCCCGGTAATTTGAAGGTGTTGGAAGCGGTTTGTCCGTCACGTTACACGTCAGCCTGGGAAAAATCCTGAAAAATTCTCTCGCAGCCAAGAGTGAAATCCCCGGAGACTCTTTGATTATATAACACGCCGTGGGGTTTTGTGGGTGGGAGTGATGCTTCCTATACATTGATGACAAGCGCTGGGTCGGCGCGCCGCGTCCTTCGCTCCGAGCCGCACAGTGGGAATTCTGTTCCACCGAGAAAGAAACATTTGCATTAAACATTCTTTTTAAAGACCCCCCCCCCCTCCAATCCCAGTCCGGGGAGCAGGGGCTGAACTTTTCCAGCCGGCGTTAATGTATAGGCGATTCAGACGTTTCACTTGACTCTTTTGGCAGTCCTCCCCTAACATGAATTCGGAGACGGATAACCTCAGGCGAGTTTGCCTGGAATTTTTAATATGGCGCTGAATACACAGCAGTCGTGTGTAAAAAAAAAAAGCCATAAATGAAGTAGAAGCGAACAGAAGGTCTAATTACCTTTCAACTTCCCCGGGATGGTAAAAGCAGGTAGAAGGAAAACAAAAAAAAAAAAGACGGGAAAACCCCCCACTGATTTAACAAGTTATTTGCCCCCGCACTTCACTGCTCGGGGTCTGTACCTACTTTACCGCGCTCACACATAAAAAGGATAAAAGTCTCGTAGACGCCACGGCCCTGAGCTATTCTCAAACGAAAACGCCTTTAACCCCGTGGAAGCCGGCTGGTTGGCCATATCTAACGTATCTACTGGCGCAAGTCTTAGGAGACCACCATCCCCTCGCTTAACGATGAACATTGGTACAGATTCAAAAATGGATGTCGGTACTGGGGGGAAAAAAAATCTTGGAAATTTTAACCCAAATCTCCAGCGTGGAATCCCCCCCCCCCCGTGCGACATGGTTTAAGCTGGCGTCGCACTGTAACATTGTAACCATTCCTCATTTCAATTTGCTTAACATGTTTATTTTTATTTATTTTTTACCAAAATCTGCCTCAACACACGTAGATTTACAAAGATTTTCTTTTCTTTTTTTTTTAGAAAAAAATGGAGAATAATTAGGCCAAAGGGCCACTAAGACAAACAAACACCGAGGTCTTGAAGTCGTAAAAATAACCAAAATATTTCTTTTTTTCTCTCCAGAGACAAGGCCGCTGTAGGCTTTGAAAATAAAAATGTCATCACTCCGTTTCAGCGGCCCGCGTAGTTCTTCGAGGTACCATCGGCCAAACGAGACATCCCATACGTGTCGGAACTCTCAGATATCCAACACTAACGGGATTAACCGACGCGATCAAGAGGGGGAACAGCTGGAAAATCCCGTCTGCTTTTATTTTATATATGTAGCAAAATAAGGAAATTCTTGTTTTTCTCCCGGGGATGAAGAAAAAAAAACCCACTCTGAGATAACTGATGAATTTATGCGTAGAATAACATTTAATGTGGAATTTTTGTGATGAGGAGAAGTAGAGGTGAAGTCACGTCTCATCACGTTGACAATGAGATTTGGCCTTTTCTGCTTCGTGATACTTATTGCCGTAAATTTTCCACTTTTCCTATTTCTTTCTTTCTTTTTTTTTTAAGAGTTTCTAATATGTTCCAGATTTTGCTACTTTTTCACACCAAAAAAAACAGGGCTCCCCGTTCGGCCAGCAAAAAAGTTGAGCAATATAGGGGAATAATATAGGGGAATAATATAGGGAATAATATAGGGAATAATATAGGGAATAATATAGGGGAATAATATAGGGGAATAATATTAGGAATAATATAGGGAATAATATAGGGGAATAATACAGGGGAATAATATAGGGGAATAATATAGGGAATAATATAGGGAATAATATAGGGAATAATATAGGGGAATAATATAGGGGAATAATATTAGGAATAATATAGGGAATAATATAGGGGAATAATACAGGGGAATAATATAGGGGAATAATATAGGGAATAATATAGGGAATAATATAGGGAATAATATAGGGGAATAATATAGGGGAATAATGTAGGGAATAATATAGGGAATACGTACTAGGGGGATAATATAGGGAATAATTTAGGGGGATAATATAGCGAATAATATAGGGCTGGATAATATAGGGGGATAATATAGGGAATATATAGGGAAAAATAGGAAAATTAATATAAGGGAATTACTTAGGGAATAATATAGGGAATAATTATAGCGGAATAATAATAGGCAAAATTATAGGGGTGATAATAATAGGGAATAAATATAGGGGATAATATAGGGGAATTAATATAGGCAATAATATAGGGGGATAATATAGGGAATAATATAGGGGAATAATATAGGGGGATAATATAGATGAGGCTTTTTTATATGTAATAGAAGCCGATCTTTAGAGCTTCTCCGGGAAACAATCTATCAGTCTGAGCCGTACGTGTCGCTGCAGAGAAGAGGCACTTCTAGAGTTAGATTACAAGGCGGGGACACTTAAAGATCAAACTAATCCGGGATAAACTGCTCCAAAGTTCAAAGGCGCTGGCCTTTCACAGGTTCAATTGAAAGTTTCTTTGAAGACTCACCCTTAAGTTCATTAAAGAAACTTCACTGAGTTGGACAGATTTCAGCTTTAAGAAGAGATAAAGTCCGCTCTTTACTGCTTACGAGACTGACAGCTGAGCTCTGAAAAAACGCTAGTAATGGATTTCACTGCCTTCCTGAAAAACGACTTAATTACTTAATTTCTGCACATTCACGCACACACACTCACATATACACACCACATTCACACACACACATACACAGCACACTCACACACACACACTCACACATACACAGCACACACACACACACTCACACCAGCACACTCTACATAGGCACACTACCACATTTCACGCACACACTCAGACATATAACACAGCACAATTGCACACAGCACACTCACACATACACAGCAATTTCTGCTATACGCAGACACACACACTCACACATACTAGCACACACCAGCTGCACCAGCTCAGCTGTCACATATACACACACATGTTCACGGCAGCACACTACCATACACACTAACACTACACATAACATACCACAATCCACATCACTACATGCTGCCGACATAGCAGCGAACGCGTAGCGGTGCAGGTCGCTGGTACCGGCCCTGCGTGTATGTTATGAAGAATCCGGAGCGGAAACCTGGATGGGGTCGCGAGTACCGTGGACCGCATTCTCCAATATGGCCCAACGCGGCGTTATGGCAAAACATTTTACATTCCATGTTCCCGTCATTTGCTGACAATGGTGATATTTGTTGTGTTAATCCAGCGCGTTTCCCTGCTGGCGTGATTTTCTTGGCGTTTGCCGATCAGCGGATCTGTTCTTTGGTGTATTCCGTTCTGCGCAGGGTTTCCCTCGGCATCTGTGCTTTTATAAAAATGAATTATTCATTTTATCTGCTTCCAAGAAACAAGAAACAGATCCATTCTTGAGTCGATTCCGTCTGTCGAGTGTAAATGTAATTCATCTGAACTTTTGCCCCGCAAATGCAGTTTCAAATCTGCTGGGTTCGGTGCCGGCCGTGTGGGTGTCTCTATCTTATGCGGTCCGCCCCCCCCCCGCATTCTTATTGGTCCTTTGATAATAGAAAAAGAAGCTTGACTGATTCTTGCGAAAAGTATCGACCAAATCGTCTAACATTCCGCTGAAACATTTATTCTATCAGTAAATAGAACTTCCTGCTTAGAAAAGCTACATTTATTACAAATGATTTATAAACAATCACCAATATTATCTTTTTAGTAATATTATATTATTTTGGGTTTATATATCGCCATCATATTCCGCAGCGCTGTACAATGGGTAGAACAGGTTTTTCCTGGGACCCCCACAGGAAACGCTGATTATTTTGTTGATCTACATATTGTGGGAAAAAATTCACTTATGACTCTTTTATAAAACATTAGGTAATTTATATGAGAAAATGAATGCTTGAAAATTACGCCAAGGCTGGAGAGAGGCCGTATTCTGGGCTACCCTTAAAAATAAGTGGTAGGTGATGGATTCAAGGAATTGCTTTCCAGCAGAGGTGGTAGAGACTAGGACAGCATGTAATAAGACCAGATGGACCAACTGTCTCTCGTCCGCCGTCCGCATCATCTTTCCAAAAGGGGATAGAACTGTGTCCATTTTTCTAAACTCTGTACTTCCTGTGATGTCATACTTCAGGAAGTGCTGTTAAAGGGGACATAGGCACGAAAAAAGTGAGAAAAGTGAGATTTACTAACCAAAATGACTTAACTTCAGCGTAACTTTAACTCCATGAGTGCCGGAAGGCTGAGCATGGCTCTCAGATCTCTGCGGCCCTTATAGCGTTAAGCGCCGTCTTCTTTAACACTCTCCTGACAATTTGTCGTTGACACTGTTTTATCTTCGGAGATAAGTGGCTCTGAGAGGCCCGGGGGGCCGACACATTCTCTTCTTGTACTCAAACAATTCGAGCTGCTTGACCTTTGGTGTTCAGATTAAATTTGGTCCTGGAAGCTTCTCCTTATCAAGAATCGGGGGGGAAAAAAAACAAATTATCAGGAGGCTGAACGCTGCTTAAAATAAGAAGCCGAGATGCGAAGTCCCAACATAGACTCCGGTGTTATGTCTCAAAACGCACAAAATCCAGCTTTCCAGATCATTATCTGCTTCCCAAATCTGTCGAGGAGAACGCCGGCCGCCGCGGCCTCCGACGAGCTAAAGCCGCTCTGATTAAAAAAAGGTATTTTCGAAAGCGATACTTCTCCCTCCCCCCCCCCCCGTTAGATAAGAGACCACCTGATGGCAGAGAGCAATGTTTTCAGCTAAGGCATTATTTTGGGGTCCGGTTTAACGGGAAGTTCTCTCATTCTCCCATCTTGTTTCAGAGCGCAGGGCGATTCCTTGGGAGGTGAAAACTTCGTTACTTTCAGGACACCGAACAATCTCAAAACCCAAAGCGATACGGGCGGCCATTTTTCTTCTCAAGCTGAGCTGCCTGGCGATCTATTATTCATATATTATTATAAAATATATTTCATTCTCAGCTATTTGATAAAGAAGGAGATAAATGAGACAACAGACAGAAGGATAAAGGCCCTGTGCTCTGAATATTATATCCTCCAGACGTTATTAGAGATCGGAGGTCAATTGCTCGCCCTTAATGCTAATAAGTGCTACTGGTCAGTGCGGAGGAGCGGAAACGGGGGACACCCAAACCCACCGGCAGCTGACTCCAATTTAACTAACTGCTTGCAGATGAATGCGGGTAGTTATTGTACAACAATTACCACATCTATGGCCCTGGAGGCAATTACAACTCTTAAGACCCTCAGCCATCCCGCGCACCCCCTGTCATGATTAACTCATATAATGTAGTGGATGCATGGAAGGGTAACCCAGCAGAGGTGGTTAGTTTCTTTGTTTGAGCATTCCATGAGTTAATCTGAGGTTGATTTAAATGTGTTTCTTTGTGCATGCCCTCTGTATCTGTTCTGGCTAGAGGTGTCATCTTCCCAAAGGACCCCTGTGGTGATTCATGGCCTAACAGATAAGAACCCTGAGTTATAGGAATTCCATTCCTATCTTAAGTGGAGGGGTTTCCATCACCTTTACCCCACCATAATTATTGGCACATCAAAGATGGGAACCAATTCTTGGGGATGGTGTCATATAATCAGTCATGTGGTCAGAGGGGCGTTTTGCTTGCAAAAGTCTGATTTAGGGACAATGCAGCGACCTAAAAGCAGAACTCCATGATATACTCTGATCGGAACAACATCATAAGAACCATCTGTGAGTGAGGGTCCTGTGTTTAAGTCCTATTGTTTTTAAGAACTGTTTGCCATTTTATTTTTATTTTGTATGTCTTGTTTTTTGTAATTGTGGCACTGTGTAATCTTTGTATTTTTGTTGTTAAAATATTCATAATCTAAGTCTGTCTTTGGGCTCTAGTATCGTTATCCACAAACCCTAAGAGAGGATAACGCGTTACCATATTGTTATTACGTTCTACAGGATATATATATATATATAATATGTTGTGGTGCCCGGGGGTGGGTTTGAATATATATATAGAGATAAAGGTTCTAATTTCGGATTTCTCACAAATCCGGTATCGAAAAATCGTGAGTGGTGGCAGACCCTACCTGGGGGGATACAGGCAGATTTGGGGGCTAATTTGTATCGGCTTAGTCCTTTGTTAAGGGGTCAAGTTAGTAAATCCAGAGTGCTATTAACCCCTTCATGCCCACGCCCTCCACACAGTCACGGCTTGGCAAGTAGTCCTGACCGTGACAGGTGCGTCTTAACTTTTGTTGTCTTTTTGAAGCATCTGTACTTACATGTAGCTGGTGAGAGAACTAATTACACAAATATCCTTTATTAAAAAACTACTGAAATATCTGTAGGCAGTCAATGACTCCCAAGGTTTACTTTTTTATTGCAGTAGAACAGCACCTAAGTTTTATACATAGAAGACCAAAAGATCCTTTGAAATATATTCAGTTACTCTGCTGCTACTGATGTTGCTATGCTTGGTAACTATGGAAACCTGACTGACATTTTTGAGGCTTTGGACAACACCATTAAACGGAGATGGGGAAAAAATGCCTTCCTCTTTTTTTCCTGGGCTGCAACGTATCATTTGTGAGTCTTTTCTTGAATGAGTCAGTCAGCATAATTAGGTGGAGTGCCTTATTTGACTCACAAACACAAGAAATCACAGACCTTTATTGCTACCGTAAGAGTCTCTCATCTAGATGATCTGAGAAGTTATTTTTTTGTGTGTGTTTGAGAAAATTTGAATGGGTCGCATGTTTTATGTACTCCAAGCCAGGTCGGTCAGTCACTGGAAGAATTCAAATAATTCTCTTTATTAGCACATTCAGCAGGCTGCCTGCCAACAAAGGGATTCACGTATTAGATTTTAGATCATCTCTCCTACTCTTCATGTGTCTAAAGAATACATATGAAAGGACATCTACATCATATTTCTTTTGTTACTTTGATAGAGTAACCTATGTTTTTAGAGTATACTAACCCACTTACGACTTTTTAGCACTAATAGTGCCTTTTATAGTACAAAATAACCAAAGCACAGATTTTATATGTCTGAGGTCTAAAGTAGTAAAGGAATCTGTTAAGTTTCCCAGCAACAAGGTCAAGGTTAATAGTGAATATCCATGATGTTTACTGACAGAATTATTTCTCGGCTCATAGCAAGCTTTAAACAGAAATATAACACATTTACCCCACGTGGATGTAGCCTGTACCTCTTACAAACCCTACATGTTCCTAGCATGTACACCTTATACATACCATGACTGACCTAATGTGCCCATTGTCTTTTACTAATGGACTCGGTACATGAAGCTTGTCTACCCATAACTCAGAACTTAAAGTTCTTTCAGAACCGAACTAACAATTGCACAAATGCCCAGTGGGCTGATGCCAAATGGTTTCTCCTATGTACTTTAATCGCTTGTACAGCAGATCTTTTTAACGTGCTAATCCCTTAAGCTCCATAAATGTGGCTGCATGCTTCGAAATCTACACGCACATACATTTCCCTTGTGTTATAGAACTATGTAATTAATTTAAGGAGACATACTAGTTTTCTAGATTATAAATATAATTTATTTTTAAGGTGAAATCTACCTAATGATATTAGTGTAAAATCAGGCCTCGGTGGGAGCCAGGATGAGAAGATCTTTTAAAGATTGTGAATTGTGCCTAAAGAGAATGTGTTCAAAGACAGTTAAGACATAACCTTCAGATTCCTGTAAATCCAATGTGCTTTTTCATCAAGAAACGTATCCAATTTCAGATTGTATTCTCTTACTGAATCTGCAGTCATTACTTACAAAATGACATTTATTGTTAACAATATAAACCTTTTCTTGACCAGTGGGTCACATCCTATATAGCATGTGCCCTGGGGTATTTAACCTCTTGGCCACCAAAATCACATGTAATACATTTTCTAGAATAAGTTAACCCTCCCCTGTCTGAATGAGCCAGCAATATCATATATTTGAAGAAAATAAAGAAACACACTCATTACTTCTGAGTGGGAGAGTGGTTTTCTAAAGCCATTGCACTGAAGTTAGAAATATAATATTTAAATATTATGGTAAAAATATTTTTTAACTTAAATTATAGCAAATGGCACAGGATTTGTTTTTTGTTCTATGTTGAAAGTAATTGTGCAATTGTCTAATCTTTACATATGTTCCATTATGTAGGACATCATTGTCTTACTTTCTTTCTTCATGGTAATAGACTATGGTTTTTGTGGCCTCTTTTTTTGTGTATATATGCAAAGGAATACTGATGTATCTGGTAGTTGATAGGTAGAGCAGGGACATCTGTGCTGAAAAATACAACCAGAGACACAGGACCAAAGACAAAGGGGTCTGATGGCGTGGAAAATGGCTTGCCCTTTTGGCTTGTTCACAACTACCCACTCTGCAGTCACTGGTTGTTCCTATCTATGTATCCTGATGCATATCTGCCCATATCTTTTCTACATAAAGGTCCAGGAAAGGAGCACTGTGGAAAATTCCTACAAATTATTGGTATATCAAAAAAAGAGGCCATGATGAATCCTTAGCTATCCAGAATATATAGCAATATAGTTTTGTAATATGGTGAATGTAAGATGTTGACAAAGGACAATAATTTACTTTATTTGGTAAGAGAGCAGTAAAAGCATTTTCCTATCCATCAGACATGGAATCTCAGACGTTCTCCAATTACATCTCTTTCTCCAGGAAACCCACTGATGGAAGGAAAATTTAAGCATAATTGATGGTTTTAGGATAATTCTTTTTGTGACTCTTAGCTACTTTTAAAACAGTGGTAAAAATCAATGGTGGGTCAATGGGAAAAATGTCAATAATGACAGCTTCCCATTAACAAGCTTGTGTACAAGCAAACACAAAGTCTAATGATTATTTCAGAATTCTCCTCCTAAGCTTTTGAGAGACATGCTCAAGTGCGGTTTGAGAAAATATTGTTTCTGGATGCAATGCTATAACGTAAATATATTAAAGGGACACTCTGGTGTCCCAGCCAGCCTCACCAAGAATGCCTATGAAACTACTTTATAAGCTTTTTAAATGTATTCATTAACCCCTTAAGGACAATGGGCATTCTCTAAACCCATTGAAACAATGCATTTTGAGCCCATACATTTAAGGGCTTTGTCATTAAGGGGTTAAACACGTAAAAACAAACTACTTACCTGTAGGCGATGGTGCAGCTGCAGTACCCATTCCAAGGTCCAGTTTTCACAGCACTGATTGGCTGCTTTAAGCCAATCAATGAGTGTTCTGCAGCCGAATCCACATGGGTGCAGGCAGCTGGAGATGGGTTTGACTGTGACAATTCATACTATACGAAGACATACGTTAAATAAGTAATACTTAACTACAGAGCTAGATTAGGCTTTCAATAGGGCACCGATTTACACCATGACACAAAGTTTACATCGTTGGGAGGCCGCAGTGAATATTTTACCATATAAACTAATTCTTAAAAAATGATATGGCCAAATTAGCAACTTTCTGATCTCTTTCATGATTCCAAAAGAGGTTTAAAATTAGATTTGACTTACTATATATTAGCAAACAACCATCAATTTTCTGATAATCCTGTCAGGCATAAGCAAGAGTGAGAGATAGTATGGGTAGAGGTCACTTAAACAAAGGTGCACAGGATTATGGAAGCCGAACTAGGAGAGAGAAGAGGATCGAGAAGTGCAGATCAGCAAAAATGTTGGTCTATAGAAAAAAGAACAAGAGTAGTTAATAGATAGAAGAAATAGTTAAAGCACTAACTATTCTGCAGAGCACTCAAGTTCGTGTTGCTGTTTTTATAAATTGTGATCAAAACTTGCAATATATTATTGTGCAAGGCATCAGCAAATTATTTCCCTACAAATACTGTTCACAAGGTGATGTTTCACCTTTGAGCGAAAACATAATTGCTATCCCTTGTATGTTAAGGAAAACTGAAATAGCATTATTGGTTCTAGAGAAGATAGTCTTTAGTTGAAAGTGACACATTTTTATTGGCCCAACAGAAAAATATATGCTTTTGAGACTCCTTGGTCTCTCAAGATAAAACCTTCAGGTCTCTTCAGATGAAATGGCAGACTGAAGACAAATTAGTTTGAAATACACACAATATGGATAGAAGCTATTCATAGTTAAGCCTGTGCGCTTCATGAGATCCTCTCATTTTATTCTTTCTTCTAAACGCTGAAAAAACTCAACCCTTTAAGAAGATTTTTCTTCATTTTTATTGGAACAGTGTGTTGCGAGTTGCGTCTAATTACAGAAACGCTAAACTCAGAATAGTAGATAGAACCCTTAAGTGTGGAACTTAGAATCATAGAATTTGACACAAGAAAAGAACCATTAGGCCCATCTAGTCTGCCCATTTTTCCTGCAGTAGATACCCAGACCTTAATCAATCCTTGGTCTTGTCTTAGATTCTAGATAGCTTTATGCCTGTCCCATGCATTTTTAAATTCCCTCACTGTACTGTTGTTTATAGATCTCCTTCCATTTCCATAGATGGAACTTACTGGGACTCTGGTTGACCAACGTTCACTTTGCCATATGTTTGCAGTTTCGTACCTTTAAAACACTTACACCGCAAATATAAAGCTAAGAATGATGCATCAATTAAAATAACAACTTACTGACAGGGTAAAGTCTCTGTGTGCCCTGATATTTGCCTCCAAACTCTCAGTGATATCTACCTCACACAGTAATCATAATAGGAGATGCCATAGAAAGGTCTATTATGTTCGGTCCACTAGTATCTCCAGTGAACTGAGAATGGCACAGTTCAATATGTCAATTTTCCCAAAGTGTTCTATTAAGACGTCCGCTGCTTTGAATGGCTTTCAGATATTTTCAAAACTTGAAAGGCTGCAGGGAATGAAATAGTTTACCCTGGCATTTCTGCTGTTTTCTGTGCAACTCAGAGAGCTATGTCTTGCATGCCAAGGTTAAGAAATGTTTGTTGACCTATTTTCAGACTTTTCTTTCTTCATTGTATGTATTTCTTCAGGGTAAGAACAGTAAAAGAGCTTAACTGGGTACCTTCTGCAGAGTTCATACCCCCTGCCATCCACAATAGCTAAAACAAAGCTATTTGAGAAATCTACATCGACAGATAATACTTTGCATTCCATAAGTTAGCATAATTATAGTTATTGAATGTTAAACCTTGTCTGTGTTTTGGGGATTTCTGGTGGTTATGCCACTGCTATAATGGAATGTCTTAATGTCCTTTTACATTGTATTTAGAAGGGATGTACTTATAGAAGGGAAGCAGCTTCCTGTACGCCTAGTTTCAGCAGTAAATGTAATCTATCTTATCAAGATCAGATATAGAATTAAAGCTCACCCTAACCATCATATGCACTTTAATGCACATGATAGCTGTAACTTCAGCCAGTCAGGGTGCCAATGCTGACCCCTGTCCACTTCCGAAAGCACCTAAAATGCGCACGTGAGCATAAGAACTGGACCACAGAGCAACAGATGAAGGTGGCCTGACAAATCACGTTTTCTTTTACATCACATGGACTGCCGGCAGGGCCGGCCCTAGCCATAATGCTGCCTGGGGCGAAGTTTAAAATGCCCCCTCCCCTACCGATGGGTCATTATCTACCCTTCCTCTCGCTACCTTCTCATTATCTAACCTCCCTCCCTATTATCTACCCTACTCCCCCTTTGTATTTCACTTACCTTTCAGCAGTCCTGTGGCGAGTCTCCCTGCTCTGCCACGGTGTGCGCTGCTTTTCTGCGTCATATTCTGGCGCTCAGCATTACAAGCCGCAACAGAGACCGAGCTAGAGGGCCCCTCTCCTCCACTTAAAAAAAAAAAAGGGCGCTTGGGGCGGCAATTGCCCCACTCTGCTCCATGGTAGGGCTGGCCCTGACTGCCGGGTGTGTGTGCATCACTTACCTGGAGAACCCATGGCACCAGAATCCATCCATGGAGGCACCAGAATCCATCCATGGAGGCAACACCTCGCAACTTACAGGACTTAAAGTATCTGCTTCTAACCTCTTGGTGCCAGATACCACAGCACACCTTCAGAGATCTAATAGAGTCCATGCCTGGAAAGGTCAGGGCTGTTTTGGCAGCAAAAGGAGACCTACACAATATTAGGCAGGTGGTCATAATGTTATGGCTGATCGGTGGGTATGTGTAAATATATATATATATTTCCAAAGATCGGAAGGCACACACTAATCTATAGATTCACTTGCACTTGCAGCTGCACTTCATTGGTTGATGGCAGAGGAGGCCCCTGCCGGCGACCAATAGAGTTGCTCGTACAGACCTTTAAAATACTGGCGCCAAAGCTGCTGTGTACCGCGTTAACCCCGTATTAACCCCTTCAAAAAAAACCAAAAAACATGAAGAATATAAACGAATATTCATTTGAACCAAACGCAGGAAAAGGCGAATATTCGTAGAGTACAAAGATTTTTTCCCACACGAAGACTAACACAAAAATTCTCCCCAGGTCTAGTTGCGGCATCAGGAGTTAAAGGTCCGTACGAATGATCCTCTTGGTTGGCGGCAGGGAGCTCCTTCATTGGTTGATGCCAGAGGAGCTCCCTGCCGGCGACCAATAGAGTCGCTTGCATGGACCTTTAACTCCTGGAACCTCCTCAGGCCAAGTTAAAGGTCTGTATGACCCATGCTCCCCAGATATGCCCCTTATACCCCTTTATATGCCACTCTGCCACCAGATATGCCTTATACACCCCTATATGCCTCTCTACCTCCCTGATGTTACTTTTAACCCCCTATATGCCACTCTGCCTCCCTGATATTCTGATTTACCAGTGCATCCCTAAACTTCTCCCCGTGCTTCGGATTCCTTGGTGTTTAGTGGGGCAGCCAGTGGAGGTCTGCGCGATACACGCAGCCAACCTCCTCTGCTGCTGCCCGCACTTCCTCTGGGGCTTCTATGAATGAGCACTGGAAGGTCATGTGATCACGGCGCTCTGTCATAGAAGCCCCAGAGGAAGTGCCGGCATCAGCAGAGGAGCTTGTCTGCTCGCATCACACAGACCTCCACCAGCTGCCGGAGAGGGCGATCCAGGTCCCCTGCAGAGCTGCGGGGGAATCTAGATCTTAGTCTTGTAGTCAGACCTCTATTAAATCTTAACTTCTTGTACGTCTTACTGGCATGAACTAAACTTAAATTAGTCCTGACAGAAGGATTACAAACATTTTTTTATCTCCATTATCAATGCATTTCATTTACCATTACTTAGAAATTAATGTTATAAATGGTGGCATATGAACATACCTGGGAACTTTTATACTCCGACTACCCGGAGCCCCCTTGCAGGTTGCGGCCAAGAGTGCCGGCTGACATCAGTGGGTGATCCTGACATCATTGGTTGTTCCTGCTGATGTCATGGGACACCCCCCATTTAAGGAGAAAATGGGCGGGGAGAGGGGCGTGTTAGGACCCTGCTCCTGCAACCCGGAGGATTCGGGTGTTAACTTGGAGAACCAGAGAAGCAGCGTTTCAACCAGAGTCTCCAGGGAAAACCCAGAGGGTTTCCAAGTATACATATGAAATTTCCCCTTCCAAAAAATGGAAAACAGTATTAACAGAAAGACATGCATGTGTGGCTAATATTAATGGCAAAATATATAGTAAAATGTTAATGTTGCAATGTGTAAAAGCAAAAATAAATACATGCCACTCTGCTTTGGTGTCTTTAACATTTCTACACAATAGAAAAATCTCACTTCCCTATAGCACTATAGTAAAGTACATACATTGAATAATGATGACACAGACTTATAGAATATGGGGTACTGGTGCAAGGATATTTATGGAACTCATTTGTATAACTGACAGCCAAGAAATTTATTGAAACTTAATTCTCAGCTGCCTAGACTGGGATCTTTTAGATATTGGCCACGATTATCATCACATGGTGCTCCACCATACTAGATTAATGCATTTCTAGATTCTGGGATTGCTTTTCTCAATATACCTAAATGACAGATTCATTGGAATGGGAGCAAACCGATAACCTAATATTCTGAATGGCCTGCTGGGTTATTGCACCAGAGTGGATATCATAAGATTCATCCATTTATTCATTAGCATATTCTGAAAATTAGATCAGTTTGTGAAACTGGCCAAATGTTCTGTATGGATAGCCCATTAAAATCCCATCATGTTTAACAGAGAAATAGTGCCTTTTTAAATGTATTGCCCCAATATAACAAATGTGCTGTAAGCCCACTTTTTACTAGAATTTTAAGACATTTCTGTATTTTTATTCTACAGAGAGAAAGAGAGAAATGCAAACTTTTTTGTTTAAAAAAACAAATGTGTATTTTTTTTTGAAAAAAAAAAATAGTTTAAAAATGTATAATTAATAGGTGATGTTTCTATACCAGGCTTACTCTTTAACTAGGAAAACATATAAATTGTTTTTTTTCTTGACAAGCTAAACTTAGATACCTAGTTTAGGGTAAGCTGTGTATCCTATTGCGTGATCTATTGGTAAAAATGCAAATAAAAATCTACATTTCCGCATAAATTTAAGTAAAAGTAACCTAAAGTGAATCATAAAGTCCCCATTAGTAAATGTATTTATAGGTGTACATAGTTGTACATACATGTAGATTGCCCAACCCTTTACTGTTAATAACTTATTTATTCATGCTAATTTTTATATTTTTTTTGTATATAAATTTCTAAAATATTAAAGCATGTTCCATACTAATAATTATGCCCCATACATATACAACTAATCTTATATATGTTGACTGTTCATACAGAATGGTGTAATATATTTTCTCTCAGCCAATCCTTCCATCTAAACCAAACTACAGAGAATAATTCCATTCACTTGCTGTACCTAAGTGCATCTTTGGCTGGAGGATTAGTATAAAATATGCATTTTATCCAAGATCAGATTTCTGCTCACATAAATCAGCTGTAGAGATCGAATTAGCATCTGGCTGTTGTCTCATGTTCATCTTCAACATTTTTGCTTATCTTTCTTTTAATGACCCAGCACAATGCTTAAAGTTATTGTGTTCTAAGCTTTCAGTCTTCTTTTTGTGGTAGAACTATATAAATGCACCTACATGTGTGTGAGCAAGCGAGGAATTGTGATAAAATATATGACAGTGCTTAAAAATAGACCATTTAGGTGAAATTTTTATCTCCTTACATTTCCCTTAGGAAATAGTAGATCAGAGGCATTATTGGTAGAGCTGGCTTGGTCAGGCTTGTCAAAATGGGAAGAGCTTGAGCCGGATCTGAACTGGCTTCCCTTCCTTTGTGTGTATCTAGAGGTATATATAATCTATATTACCTATGTATCTTGGTATCTAGAGGTTAATATTCAGCAAAGTCCTCCTCAGTTTGTGTGCAGCTGGCCCACGGTCTTGTTTGACTTGTGTACCTATAGTTATTGTGGAATGGATAATAGGGTTGAAAGTCAAATAGGCAAAGACCAGAACCTGAGGAATGAATACTCAAAGAGAATGAATGACAATTGTTATACGAGGAGCCTAGGCGGATCCAAGCTTACTGAGTGTGTTTATGGGATGTTATTTGTGTAATCACATTGTTTAATGCGTGTAGATAAGATATGTGAATAGGGTGTAAATAGTCTGTATATGATATATAGCCTAGCATCAATCTTCTACACCTTACTTTGTATTATGAAGAGCCAACCCCAATGATCTTTATATGACATATTTAAATTATTCATATTTCTTTAAAGTAACCTCACTGATTGAGGGCCAGCTTAGCCATTCTTGCAGAAAAAATAGCTAGAAAAAATGTCTAGTGAATTCAAGGAGTTGACACTACAACTGTTCAAAAAAAACAAACATCCTGGCAACTCTGGCTTTAGTGAATAAAGCCCATATCTTTCTATGTGTGTTTAATTTCGCAAGGCTACTATACAATGTATTATTCACAGCCAGTTGGACTAGCCATTTGAAGTCTTGTAGCCTATTCTAAATCAAATTACTGCAATGCAGGAAACAGTAAGGTGTATTCAGACAAAACCTGCTATGTAGCAAAAACGCAATCCTGATCCACTTAACCCTTTTGATGATTCAAGGGTTATTCTTTTCCTACAAAGGAGAGACTGTGAAATTAACCAGACAAGGGACTGATCGTCCCTTATTCAAACACACCTAGTTTTCTATAAGAAATGAGGAGTGGGGGCCCTCTTATGCTCTAATGCATACACTCCAGAACCCCAGTATAAAGTGGCACATGTGTTTATTAAACCAAATTACCATTATTTTTGTCTAAAACCAATCTATATTTTTTCTGTTCTGTGAATGGTTCTGGGCAGCTGGGGATCAGACCTTTTTTTATCTGTAAGTTAGCTACACACAGACATTGATCAATATGTCCGATGTTATTTGCAGCCATATTATGGCTTCCTTAAACTGTTACTTGAAAACATTATTTTGTAGAATCTCTACATCAGTGCGTCTTTGTGGGGTAAGGGAGTTTCTTAATGTTGCTGTATATCTAGCCTAATTGACTGCTTACCAATAGGCTTTCATGAAGAAGAGAGACTTGGTTTCTTTGTAATCTGTGTTGAGTGGCACACATGGACACGGTACTCTTTTATTTATAGAGCCCAATAATATTCCATTGCGCTATTACAGCACAGGGACACTGAAAGTTGGCAATAACATCAAACAATAAGATTAACACAGGTTAAGACATACTGGTACAAAAGGAGAAGAGGAAGCTGATCTTGCGGGTTTACAAGCTATCCCAGGCCCTTTAAGGCTAGAGTATCGTCCGTATGTCCTAGTTCCTGGCAGCATGACAGTCTGAAACATCATACACTTTCTAAGAGTGGCTCATCCTTCTTACAAGGCATTGTTGATGAGTCATTCTGGCCACAGTTCTATATAATTTCCAATATGTCGCTGAAGAGTGATTATTATTAGGAGCGAAATGCATTGATTTAGTTTCTTTTACTATGGCCTTTGTCATTGTTATTCATCTAATGGCAAGCATACTGTATCTTCTTTATTATGGGAACACACGTTCTAGAACCCAATGGTTCTATTGTATTATATAATATACTCAATGATCAGCTCCCATAGCCTATAGTTTAAAATAAAAATTGGCTCTTCGCAATACAATCTTGGGATACACTCATATAAATGAATCGGTATTTGTATTGTTACTGAATGCACATCTCTGTATAATGTGGTATTGGAGGTTTACCTGCTGGCGTACAGATGGCACTAATCTTAAAGCACAATAGTGTAAAAAAGTGGTAGATGAGCCAGCCCTGGCACAAGCTGAGCCATTCTTGGCATCTAGATAAAGGATACAGAATGGGAGGAGATATTTTACCCTGCTTGTTTCTTCTTCACACTTCATACCCTGCTCGGCTAACTCAACAACCAGTGAGTACCAGTATACAGACTGACTTTGGACCTGCACAAGACTGGCTCAATCACAAGAACGAAAATGGCATTTGCCTGGGACACCGAACTGATGATGATACTGGATCATGCTCAACCAGACAAAAGTCAATTGATTTTAATAAGCACCATTTTTGTCCGGACACCAAAACCATCTGACAAATGCGGTTCCTGACGTTTTACTCATGTTTTAAATGTGAAAGAATGGTCAACCCAAAACAAATCATGTATCACAGGGGCCCATATACTTTCAAGCAATGATCTTGAAAGCTAATTATCATAGCTGATGTGTACCTGCCTCTCTCTGTTATAAATTACACAATGTAGCAAGTATCTTATAGTAACAGTTTACTATCACGTTTAGCCTCACTTATAAAGAATGCATGTATAGGTAGGGGATAGAGCCCCGTCCTCTTTGTGGTCAGGGGAAAGCTCTAGCATTGAAATCAGTGGGACCGATTTCAGCGCATGTGTGTGGGGAGTCTTGACAGACCCTCTGAAGCACAAACAATGGTTGGAGTGCCTCTTTAGAGACAAGTGCATCCCATTTTGTGTCTCTGTAAGCAGCTGCATTATATCGCCGATAAGACGGACTGTTAGGATAATTATTAGTGATTCCCTACCAGTTTGGTGAGCTTTGTGCAAATCCCTCCTGTTATGCTGCTACATCATTATGATTCCTATTTATCTGCTGGGAGTTTCCGGTGTGGTTAAATTATAATTAATGTCCAGTTTCCATTTCAGCTTAGTTATGTATCTGGTTGCTCCTTTGTTCTTGTGTTAGTCGGAAAAAAATCTATAAATATCTATGTGCAATGTCCAATGTTCATTATGATAGGGTTCAAACACGATACCTTGCAACTGAAACACTTCTGCATGTATATATATATATATATATATATATATATATAATATGAACATAGCTTGGGATAGCTATGTTAGTCTGGTAGTATAAGGATGAGCTTTTGAGAGTATCAACCTCCCTTTATCAAGTCAAACCCACAAAATATCTAAGTGTGACATGGGCAGGAGTATAGGGGTTAAGGAGACCCATAGGGATTTATAAGGTGCAGGTCACAGCAGTTTTAGTTTAGTCATTGTGGGAAGAATTTGGAGGGGTAGTAGGAGTGAGGATGATAATGGAATTGTTACGAAACAACTAATACATATATATTTAGACAAATAAACTGAGGCAAAAAACTGAAATAAAGATGATTAACCATTTAAACACTAAGGACACTGGATTAAACGTGGCATAGGATTAATGTCACATTACCAGAACTTCAAATTACATTTCCGTGATTTTATTCTAATATATGAATTCTCCTCATTTAACAGACACCACTTTGTTTGTCCAGATGTATGTATGATTTTTTTTGTTTGTTTGTTTGTTTAGCAATGCCATTATCACAGGCACATTAAAAAGTACCTTTAACAGGGTTTATCAAAAAACTCTGAAAGCGAACAGATTATAAAATGCATTTATATAATCACCTGACATTTAATGTGCAAAAATGGTAAAATTATATGTAACATAATGAAAACTACAAAGGTCACTCTATTATGTAAAGCCCATTTATTATTTTAGAAACAAGGCAGCCTGTTACAAAGAAATCTGGTACACAATAGGTTAAATGCGTTTTTCTATACCGTGCACATTTTAAGAACGTATAGCCCTCCTGTTATGCACAAAAAAACGTCTATAGTGCATTTCTTACCGGTGCATTGCAGGGAAGACTTTACTATATTAAATTGATTTGTTCCAGTGTTCAAGTTGACTACACTTTTGTTTGGCATGACCCACTTTTTAGTGGCCTGTGCACAAAGCTGGCAACGGATGAAGAAAAAAAATCTGACACAAGTGAGAAACTCCATTAAAATAGGCCTGTACTGCAAAATGTCTTATTTTAGCCCACATACATTAATTATGAGTGGAGTCAGCTGTTCTAATGGTTGCAGAGGATGCTTCCAAGTGAACCAAAAATCCACGCATATTATCTTCTTCACTGCAAGATGCCGAACTGTATTTTGCTTTGAGACACTATTAATAGTGTTATTAATTATGATAATTATTAATTATATATATATATAATACAGATTTGACACACACACTTTGCGGCTATAGCAGCCTCCACTCTTCAAGATTTTGGGTTGTATCTGTGGGAATTTGTGCCCATTCAGCCAAAAAATCATCTATGAGGTCAGGCCCCGATGTTTTTCAACAAATAATATATCTCTGCAGACGAAACTGAAGGTGTCATGAAAAATAATTTAAATTTGTGCTCAAAGTGCATGAAGAGTTCATGATAAAGTCAGTTAAACAATCTTGGAATGATTCCTGGCCTGCATTTTAAACATTCCATAGGTCATCTGTTGGTTATGTCCTTCCTGCCTATTCTATATCCATCGTCGTGTACAGGGTGGAACAGGGTGCACTTTTATACACTATTGGTTAACTACGGGAATAGGAAAGTGACACTTAAAGCATGTTAACGTTTTGTAATCCTAACACAATTATGCAAATCACAAACATTTTAGGTCATGTTTCCGGGTCTCTATTACAAAATGCAGTCAATTGCAGTCACATGAACTTGTGACATATAATCAGATACTTAATATGGCTTTGTTTAGGAAGGATATGATACTAAAGGGAAGCACTGCAAGAGGTCATGAAACACTAAGGAAGGCAAGCTGAGCAACTGTGCATTTCCTTGGAAGCTTCAAGGACACTATGACCAGAGCATGCATTTTGACAGACCTTAAGCTAAACATACGACCTGTAGATGTTCCACCAGCTTTCCTGTGCCCAGCAGATTGTTTCTATAGTAAACAATCCCTAAAGCTCCCTGGTCCATCATCCTTCCATGAAATGGCAAGTTAGCCTGTTTGGTAGGGTAACATTTAATTTGTGGCCCCATTGTGTCCTTGGAATAGCTGCAAGGGTAAAATTCACTGAGAATATGTCCATGTGCTCTTCTAAAATCCATGGATTCACATGTAGAATTGTGTGCACATCCACAAAAGACTCAGTTATCATATCTGTGAATCTCTCGCGGCTAGTTGTGCAGAGCTCTTCTCTCCTGGGGGACAGCCGCATCCAGGGCTTCTGGTTAGACTTTCTGGTTAGACTTTAGAAAGAATAGGTAAATAGTTGACATGACTGGCAGAAAGCAGAAACCAGTGTGGGACTGGGCTTGTCCACACATCACTCCCAGAGATTGCAGCTACAGCCTGGAGTAATACAGAATTGTATACTCGCCAACATATCAATTCACACAGGGACAAACATACGTCTCTATAAAGTACTCTTTTAATAAAATTGTAACCAATTTAAGACAACCTCATTTACAATGTTGGTCAAGGTTAGAAATATCTCTTCCCTTTGGTTTAGGAATAGGTATTTGCCAATCTAGCCTTTGCTCAAAGTAAGAGATGTAATTAAAAAGTTAACTTGCCCCTTTAGAGTGCTCCTGTAGAGTTAACACCATGACGTACCATGAGACATTTTCTTTATGTAATATGGGCACTTCTCATTAGACTTGTGCACTCGTATTCTGGCGAAAATGAAAACGAACACGTGTTCGTCTTCATTTACTAATCTCCCTGGTCCCTTCCCCATCTAGCCTACCTTATCTACGCAGCATCACAGGGGTTAGCGAGAGCGAAAATCCGTAGGTTCACCGTCATAAGTTTAAAGGGACGTGCGAACGACTCTATTGGTTGCCTGAAGGGGCCTCCTCTGCCATCACCCAATTGGTTAATGCCAGAGGAGGCCCCTGCAGGCGACCAATAGACTCACTTGCACGGCCCTTTTACTCCTGACAGCACAACTTGACCTGGGGAGACCATGGTCTCCCCGCTCCAAGAGTTAAAGGCAACTCTATTGGTGGCTCGTACGGACCTTTTACTCTTGGAGCTGGGAGACCAGTGGTCTCTCCTGGCCAAGTTGCGACACCAGGATTTTAAAAGTCTGTACGAGCGACTCTATCGGTCGCCAGCAGGGGGCTTGTCTGCAATGAACCAACTTCATTGGTTGATGGCAGAGGAGGCCCCTGCTGGCGACCACAGCTGGCGCCAAAGCTGCTGAGTAGCGCGTACCGCATTAACCCCGTATTAACCCCTTCTACAAAAAACAGCAAAAACGAATAAAAAAAAACAAACACGAAGAATGTACACGAATATTCGCCCGAACCGAACACAGGAATGGGCGAATATTCGTGGAATACGAAGATTTTCCCCCGCGAAGATGAACACGAAGAGTTGGCTGGTGTCCAAGTCTACCTTTTATCTGCGGATGATAGGATTTGTGGTTGAGAATGGTTGTGTGGCCATTCATTGACTACATATAGTATTTCCAAGTCCTCATGCTGATATTTTGACAGATGCATTTGTATGCTGAACGCTGCAGCGTGATAAAGCATGCTATTCTCCGTAAACACTGGAAGATAGAATTGCATGTCTGATAAGAATCACTGTGCACATAGCTCATACTCTTCCCACACACACTGTAAAAGCTAAAACCATATTAAATCCTGTATCTCTATACATAGGACAACAGTTATTAATGTAACAAATTTATTCTGTTTCAACAACTCTTCTGGAAGCCACTACAAATCTGATGCAAAGCGGAGCAATCAGCAGGAACATTCCAATTGTTGCTATGGTAATTACATCACTTTGCCCCATTTCCCTTCATACATAAATACCTACATGTTCAGTTTTACAATACTTATTACTGTATCCAAGTCCCTATCCTCAAAGTCACCATTCAGGTCTTTCTGCTACCCAATATGTCTTATACAATTTCAAACCTTTATTTATAATTCTTGCATTTTATCGCTTAGCTCATTTATTTTTTGTATCTATATTCCTGTTTATTATCTGCCCCTGTCTTAGAAATGCTTTGCAGGCCCCAGGCATGTTTGCAGAAATGAAGGCAATGTCTGCTTGCCTCGTTACATGAGTCTGCTCACCAACCTGTAAAAAAGACCACGTTTGTCAATCAGAAAGGAGAGCAAACAATGCTATTTTTGTAGAGCTGCGGCCAATTCTATTCATCATTATGGTGCCAAGAACACAAAGCCCCACAGGACACAAGAGATTCTGTTTATGTCTGTGTTACTTCCTTACCACCTAAACAGTCTTCTTTGTTATCAAGCATTTCTTCAAACCTGCAGAAATTTTTCAAAAGCAACCATTTTCTTTTATTGCGCTGAAAAGAAACCAAAAAAAAGCTGTACGATATATTTTGGTAAAATATACATTAACACTAACAGGGACCTCGGAAGGCTTAGTGGTTTTCTAGACCTATATCCCAATGGACCTGAAATGGCTTAGCATTGTAGCTATGATTAGCACCGGGAAAAGATGAGGTGGTCTAGATCTTTTCCTTTATAGGGCTTCAACTTAACCCCTTAAGGACAATGGGCGGTCCCTAAACCCATTGAAAACAATGCATTTTGAGCCCGTATATGTACGGGCTTTGTCATTAAGGGGTTAATTTGTCTCTTACCTTATGATATATGGGGAACATAAAGGTCTAGTTTTCCCACAGGGCACAATAAGCATCTTGTGACATAATCTTCATATATTAGGAAGACACGAGCATAGAATACCACCAACTGATACTGTCTCATGGAAGCTTCCATTCCTACTGTGCATGGCCATAGACTATTTCTTTTCTGCATATGCCCTTGGACTCACATGAATTATGAACATGGCATATGTGGTTGTGATGTGACTGGTGGGCAGAGCTGTGGTGTCCCACCAAGTGTCATATTCTGGCCCAGTTGTGAGGGGCAGCAGTCTGATTGACATATAACTTGGAGGACAAGGCCATACTGAACTTAAGGTAGGAACTGGGTCCACATAAATACACCACTTCAGTCACTTGAACTGCACAAAAGAGGTGCAAATACATAAAAGGGAGAACAAAAAAATAAATATAGTGCAAATCGGTATGATTCCAGCAAAATGATTATAATATGCGTGAATGTGCACTCACAAACGACTGTGAGAAGAAGGCTCATCAAGTATACTTCTTGGCTTTGGAGAATAATAATAAAAAGAGACCAACGGCACGTTATAGCTTTAAGATATAAAAATTATGTATTGACAACACTCATAGACTCACAACATGTTGTGACGGCACAACATGGAACGCATTGTGCAAATTGCGCTTCAATTAAAAAGTCCACCAACTGTGCAGTAAAAGTCCTTACAGAGTGCACATTCAATAATATTATATTCCTTTTGTTAGAATCATATGGATTTACACTATATATATATATATATATACATATATATGGTGTTTTTTTGTTTTTTGGTGGGTTGATTGTGAGTACCTGCAATACATTAGGGGCATATCTTAATTTTTTATATGATTAATGTGTGTGTTTTTTTATCATGTTGTGGTGACAATTATGTATTGTCAACAATATGTAAAACGAATGACTTACAGCGGTACAAGGTACATTTAATGGTTGCCTAAATAAATTTAGGATGTCTGTCTCCAGAGCATACTATAATTCAATTAAATACACAATGTGATACAATGAGTTCTTATTAATACTGCATAGAATGAAATAATGAAGTTTCATTATTTCAATGGGTTGGTGTTTTGGGGTGATTCCAGGTGAATAGTTTGGCACATCTCACCACGTGGAAGGTTTATTTAGATATTGTTTCACATTGTACATCATTATGTGAGCTTACTAGTTCTGAGCCTAGAAAGCTCATAGTTTTCAGTGGAACAACATTGTTTAGCCATTACACTTCTCTACATGTCATCAAAGACATGTCTAATCAATAGATTCTTGTTGGCTAAACAAGCACTTAATAGCTACAGAGATAAATAAAGAACGTAAGAAAGTCACTGAAGGTCACACCTCAGATGGAGGGTAAATTGTAATTTTACAGATTTCTTTTTTTTTTTCTTTTCAGACAGACACACAAGTAATGAATCGTGTTTTCTGTTTAGGGGAAACACAGATGACTGCCTTGACCCTCTCCTACCACAAGCATTGGGCCACAAAATATTTATTAATTGAAAGAAAACAAAATTGTCCGAAAATACTCAAACAATTATGTGCCTTTAGCAAAAGGCCTGTGTATTTCTCGATTTTGGAAATCATTTTGTGGTGGCCCAGAATTACCAAAAAAGGGAGATTTGGTGACTAATCAGGAGAGAGGAGGACTACATGAGCGCTGACGCTAGCAATATCTCTAGCCACAACCCCAGAATGTGCCCTTTTGGCAGCTTACATTTTGAGAAGTATGCTGATAAGCCGCGTTGAGCAAGGAGTTGGGTTAAGCCCTGACCTGGTCACCCAGTGTTAATGCTTCGAGAAATCTTGCAAGTATCCTTCTATCTGTCAAAAGTTCACAAAAAACTCCTTCAGTTTGCTACAAGAATCTTAACATTGCAATAAGGATTACAACAGTGGCAATTTAATTTCCAGAAGGAAAATGAAAGACCAGGAGAAGCAGGCTTCTAGTGCACCTGATCTAGTAAATTAATTTCATTTAATGTTATCTCTTATTTTTGTACAAACTGCAATCTTTGCCTCTGTCAACAGTTTTGCTGTTACTTTTGTAACACAAACAGGCATCAATTACCTGGATTTAGGTGATAAGCTTACGCAACAGTGATAATATCCCCTAACTACACACGTTTCAGTATAAAATAACTGCAATCAGCATGGAGATATAAATGTCAATTATTTATGGGATGTTCTAAAGTTATGTTGCACCATACATTACCAGAGGTCAATAAAACATCTTTAATGTGTAAATAGCTTCCTGAAAGTTATTGCCTTGCTATGATCGGGCAGTAAACGGAATACAATATTTTGCTTTTGGATGGTTAGGTTGAATTTGCATAGATAAACGGCCATATTGAGCTCTGCTCAGAATAGAAGAAAATAAAGTCCATGAATTATTTCCAGTTACCATAATGGTTCCACACTAATACATTTTTTATTTGTTTCTAACAATTACCCTCATTTTGATTTATGCTGCTGGCAAACTCAGAACAAATTAAGACTTTCTAAAAACAATTTCCCTTCTTACAAGTAGGACAATGCGATTCGCCCAAAAGGGTCTAAGGTGTCACAAAATAGTTTTGTCTCACTCACTATTACCAAACTTTTTAGGGCACTTGAGTAATTATGGAGGGTTCTAAAATTGTAGGGATCATCATAAAAACCTGAAAAAAAAATTCTGAACTACTCAGAAAAATTGAAAACTGGTGACTTTTTTTGTTCTCTTAAGTCTTATTTGAAAGAAACAAAAAAGAAAGGAAACCAAAATCATTTTGAAAATATAATAAACCAATGGACTATTTTGACACAAGCATATCAACAACCCCAAAACAATCACATAAAGCATGATGCCGCTTCTCTTCTTTCCATTCTAGAATGAAAGGGATCTCATCTGGTTCTAGAGATCTTCTACAGTTCTAAGCAATGTATCTTTGGAACTTTGCCCTTTCCGCTAGATTTCAGAAGCTCGCTGGAAAATCACGGAGTTTGCACAGTGATGGTGTTGCTTGCCTTCTACCATACGAAGGACTGATAGTAATGTGAAAACTTCAATCTTCAAAATACATGAAAAACACTTACCTTTTGGAGTAATTACTTTCAAAATAAAGCCTTGCACTCCACTGACCTTATGACCTATTTTAAATTATTTTCATAAAATCTAAGTTGACAAGATGATACAAGGTCAGTTAGAAAACCAAATATTATTCCACATACTGCCTGCTGTACAGTTTCTGCTTGCCTACCTATTTTTAATTTGCACCAGTGTCTGTTGGGTTTTGGCTTAGGATTTTGGGATTCCTTCTAAAAGATATGTTTAAAATCTTGATTATGGGCAAATATTAGACATGGGATATTAAAAAGCATGCTTATTTTGTTAAATAAGGTCTTTAGGGTACCAAAAGAAAAAAAAAATACTCCGGTCAGCATTATATTTTAGCACTTTTTCACAAATGATTGCGTATTGGCCCTTACTTGAGTAGTAAGTGTATTGAACAATGCTTTTTCTGTAGAATTCTGGCAGAAATGAATACATTTTAAGCGTATCCACCTCATGCAATCAAATGTTAAATAAACGCCTCTAAAATCTCGAGTCAAATACCTTTTGTTGGACCAATGTAGAAATAAAAGTTACATAAGCTTTCGGTACCTTGGTGGTCTTTTCTTCAGATTGATTCCCCCTGGAGAATAAATCTCGGATGACTCAAAGGCTTATTCAACTCTTCATCTTCTTCTAAGTTGGCCAATAAAGAAGGCAGCTATAACTAAAGACTCCATTTTTCTTGGGCTAATGCGCCTATATTCATTTTTCTTACTGTAAAATCTGTAATTTATAGCAATATTATTTAACGAAGCAAAAGATTAATCATAATAGAACATTTTCCAGCTTGACCCGCATCATTATTTCTGGCGTTCAAGGAAAAACAAAAGAGACACAGCATTAAGTAATTAAAAGGCGAGAAGACGTAGCAAGATTGATTTTTTTTATATATGTATGTGTTAGACTGAGCATGCCTGGACAGATAAAAAGCATTGTGATGTTCACTTTTGGACAAGCCCATAAACAAAATGAAAGCTATAGAACTGATAACTGATGGGCAAGAGATCCCAAGAGACATCTGCGCATGAGAACAGACGTATGATTTCATTATCTGTGGCATTGTTTGCAGGGTAAGGGGTCAGCACTGACTCATCATGCTATTGTGCCAGAGAGCTATGTTTATCCATCCATCCTGAGTGCAGGCTTTTGCTTTTATATGCAGTAATGGCAAAATCCAAATTAAGCTGGGTCTTATTTGCACACAATGATCTTCTAGCATGGTGAACTTCTATAGGTAACCAGCAGTGACATCTCATGATTAACTGTACAATACAACATAAATTTCTCGACCCCAAATAAATATATCAAATGATAAATATGTTTATTATACACCATGTTATTTCGTTTAGGGGTCCCATTGACCAATTGAATCAAATGTTCTAGAAATTGATAATGTTGGATCACTATAATATGTTAACAGTTGCCCATATTTTCACTTATGGCTTCAAAATTGTAGAACTACCCCCATATGCTTTAATTGCAAATTAATGTTCATAAGTAGAAGACTGCAGATAGAGTCATAAAATCAAAGCGATGATAAAGCGGAGTGACCTGGGGGTAATTTGCCTTTCCGACCTGGAATGATTTTGGACCAGCCTGGGGGACTTTGTGAACCATTTTCCATTGGCCCAATTAGGCAGGAACGCATCAGGGTCACACAATGTTATGTGGTAGCGAGACTGCTCACTTAGAGTATGAGCAGCTACAAAGAAAGATGTGAGGGGGTGAGTATGAGGGAGTATATATATGTATGTTAGGTTTAGAGAGTGTTTGTGTGTTAGCATGAATGAGAGTGTGAGCATGAAAGTGTGTGTGTTTTTTGTTAGCATGAATGTGTAAGTGTATGAGGGACTATGGGACTATGTGTTAGCATAAATGTGTAAGTATGTGCAACTGTGAGATTGTTGGTGTGTGTTACTATGAGTGACAGTGCATATGTGAGAAACAGGGTGGACAAGTGACCGATGGGGCCACTTGTCTTTATCTGCCCCCCGGGCCAAAAAGAACCAGTCCCCCCCTTGCATTAAATATACGTTACAAGTTTTGAGTTATTTTGATTTGCACAAAGCAAAGACGCCATCATACTAATCATTCCCTTGGAACAAGATTTGAAAACACTGTGCTAGTAACTGGTTAAAATACAACATCTTACACTTTCTTCGAGCCAAAGCACAAAGCTTGTTTTATGTAAATACATTATTTGGGAGCCTTAACTTTAATAGGAGCATGAACACAGTAGCAGAGTGATTGCTTAATGAATAAACCTGATGGCTTCTGCTTCACTAAGGTTCCTTGCCGTCTTTTGATCTTCTGTTTTCACAAAGCAACTGTAAATTATGGATTTTTTTTATGCATCCATAAATGAGCCAAAAACATGTTAACCTTAAAGCTGCGACGTCGCAAGGTGACTGAGGCAGAGACAAAAATGAAAGTAAATATATTTACAAGTCTGCAGTATAATTGTTTTATTACCCCAATAAAATGTTTGAATTTGTATTTGATTGCAAATCCATATATTTTTATTACATTTGACAAGCTCTTTGGCTCATGCTATAATATAGATAGAGGTAAACCTGTCTAGGATAAAAGGAAGTGTGCACAATAACATGGTTAAATACTAGAAACTTTGTCACCGTTAAACTTGAATGATCCCATGCTCCTTTGAATATGGTAGTTTTCTGTTTTATAAGGATAAAAGTGGCATACCTGAAACCATGTTGAGCTTGTCAGGTTTTGTTATAGAAGGATTTAAAATAGACTGCTAGACAGGGACTACCGGTACTTCCTTTTGATTTATTTATTGTACAAGTTATCCCACCCTAATTGGATTTACTTTTTTTCGTTTATGATCAGGTGTTTTGGGTTCCTGGTTTTGAGAGATGGATTTTGGGGGTCAGGTTAGCCCGTCTGTCAGACAGGACCTCTATGGAGAGGTATCCATAGATGCGGATTTTTGGAAGGTACAGTCGGTGGTATTTGGTGGGATATTCATAAAGAGAAGGCTCAAGGCAGGGGTTCATTCCTCATGGGAGTTCTTGTTAATCTTAAAAAGTTGTGTTTATATTAATGGAGTAAGCTGTTTAGGATAAGGTTTATGGACTGTTTCATTACATTAAAACATGTAGCAGAATTTAAAAACCTGCGTCCTTTAAAATCCAACCCCTGTTTCTGGTTTTTTTTTGTATTTCACCGCCATTTTACGAGTAAACAGAGTGGAGGTCAAGAGTATATTGTTCATGTTAAAGCTCTCGAGAAAAAAACAGAGACGTTTTAGAGGGCCTAGATATTATATACAAGCAAAAAGCAGAAACTGGCATGACATAGCGTGAAGGATGTTCACAGATGAATAGTTCACTCAAAGGTTTTTTTCAAATGCATTTCCTGATTAAACTGTATTTATTTTGTACTTTGTAGTGTCTTTTTTTTCCATAAACTTAGTTAATTCAAAACCAGTCACTTTTCATAATGAGTGAGCATTGGATTGCCCCCACTCCACAGGCAATGGAATTATATGTTGTTTCCTGTAAATATAAGCTCTGGTAGATATCACAATTATCATCCAGTAGATCTCATGCAATATTAACAGCCACGATAGGCTAGGGCAGTGAAGTTGTTTCTTATTTTTTTTATTACATTTTCATTTAGTTGTTCTACAAATTTAAACATGCTATGTTAATGCCCAAGGGTCATACTTGTTGAATAAGTAGATACTATTTACTGCTGAAAAAAACATGATCTGTGGTCAGTAGATAATTTTTATATAACATTTAAAAAAAGGCATAGGAATGCATTTAGAGATAATGTTAAAGTATTATTAAATACAGTATATGAGTGACTTATCAGAAGAATTGTATGAAGCACTGAGCAATAGACAGCCAAGACACTCGCCAAGAAGCAATATAAGACAGAGCTGTTTAAGTTAAAAAGTTAATTGTAGAGCGGGGTAAGGGGACAGTGTGAGCTAAAGCCAGACCTAAACCTAATTTATGGCTTAGTCAAAATAAGATTGAAGGACATCAGAACATTGCTAGAGTACCAGGGAACTTTCCAATGTTGGCTACCTGGAGCTCTCCCTCTTCTGGGTTAGTTGCTTTGTGAAACCCCAGACAACCTTTAGTGGGAGGAAGGTAGCTAGGGAATGAGCATGACCAAACATCGCTCCCTGGACTGAGAAAGAAGAAACTGACTTGGGAAAGCAGGGCTTTTCACAGAGACTTTGTGTAAAACACGAAAAGTTCCCAGTTATGGTTGTCTCCAGTATAAGTGGGCCCCACATGTGTCTCAAAGAAAACCTACTGTATGTCTCTAGAGGGTAAGTTGACTTATCTTGGGTGATTGCTTCTCAAGTCAGATCAAGTCTTTTCAGCCCCTGCTCGAGTGAGCCATGGCTTACCCATTTCTAGCACATGGATTTCACAGCATTATATTGTTTAGGCCTTAAATTATTCATTATGGTTTTAATATATTTGACATAATTTCAAATTGAATACTAATAGATCAGAAATCCAAATAGATGTAGAAATAATCTTTCACATGGCACACCTGGGATAGGCAATAGACTGAATGTCTGCAAACTCGTTCTTGATCACTAATATCTTCTAGTGAGACATCACAACTTGTAATACAAATTAGTGACCAGTTGATTTACTGTTGAGAAACCTGATGTGATGTTTCAGAGTCAAGGAGTCATTGGCACGTAAATATCTTCACATCAGAGATGAAGCATCTAAATATGAAGTATATACATGCATTGAGGGAAACAAAACACAATGAAATTGAACTATTTCCACAAGTAAGTAACTGTTTATAGGTCTATGGACTATATCACAGTTGATGAAAATATTTGAAACTCCTTTATTTTATATATATATATATTATATATATATATATCAGGCTTTATTGTCAATGTTAATCACCCACTTTCAAAAGATTTAATTGAAATTCAAGGGTTTATTATTACAAGAAGCCATATGCTTTTTAAAACTTTGATCTTTTGGTTTTAGGTAATAAACTGCTTTTTTGGGAAGGTGCAGTGATCATAAATGAAAGGGGAAAAAAACAATTCTTCTTGGGCTCAGACAGTTATAGGGAATACAAATGTCACACATGAAGATCTGTAAAGTCCTATAAATTGATGAAGATGTTCTGAATACTGTGTGAAGGGTTTTTTCTTTATATATTAAGGAAAAAGAACTCTTTCATCCAGTTAACCAGCGATGCCCAGCTCTCTCTGCCACCTCCTTATACCTTCAGAAGTAGTGAAGGTCCTCCTTTTCCACTGCAGTTCTTCTTCCTACTGTTGGGATACGATATATCCTTTTGCTCTGCCATAGTTAACGTACTGAGGACAGCACACACCTTTCGTAGTACAACCAAGCCAGTTTCAAGCCCATTGAGCCCAGTTTCAAGCCTAATAGAGACTGTTGCCCCCTGACTCTGCTTCTGTAGACCTTATTGACCTAGGTCAGAATTTGCCACTATATTAAGTAGATGGCTAGTTGAGTTTGATGCAAATACTGGAGGTCAACTACAGACTTTGGGCCACAAAAGCAGCATAAATGCAATTATTATTCTCAGGACAGAGTTCCCCAATTCTCAGCTCATTTTAAATGAAGTTATTGACATAATTTTTTCCCCTGAATTTAATGAAAAACCTTGACCTTGTATGTCCCAGAGAAATACATTGAATGATAAAATACTCTATCCCTGAATTTAATGAAACCTTATATTTGCCCAATGTCCTGCCATCCGTAGAATGCGTTGGGTCTAAACCTTATGAAGAGAAGATAAAGAGGGTATTTTAACATGTATTGGGGCCTGAGTTCACACTCTGGGGGATGTCCCATAAAATATTCGCATGTGTCACCACACCTGGTTAGTATGACCTTTGCAATAAAATACAGGCCTGGCACAAACCTTACTTGCTGTCTAAAAGCAGCCAAGGTGTGCAGACTGCGCTACTCTGTCCCTTTAAGAGTTAACTGCTCCCTATTGTAAAATTTACAAAGCCCTGGTCTGCCGAAAGATACAGCCCCACGTTCAGGGTCCCTTCTTTGGCGAAGCAAAGCTGTACTTTTCTAATGTGTTCTATAACCCCATTTGTATTTCCACCTGTCATAGTCGACTTTATTTCCAACCCCTAGCTGAGTATATCTCACGATGACAATGCGGTGACACATGGAGGGGAATAAAATCCTGTTTATAGGAAAAAGTAAAAAAGAAAAAAGCACAAGTGAAAGGTCATCCCTCCAGAGACACTGTAACTCAGCAGAGGGTGTGACCTGTTAGAACAGAGATGCCATGTGTCCTCCAGTAACCATGGCAACTATTGGCCAAACAGCAGCTGTCAGATATTGATTCACATAGAGGGTACATTTGCTGGCCTTTGAAAAACAGTAACCCAAAAAAGTATATTTATGTATGAAACGCACACTGCTGATTTTGTGTGTGTATTTTGTTTTTCTACTAGTGTCTGTTTTACTAAACTTCATGCTTGCAATATAATACAGTATTACATGTAACATAATACTAATAATCACAATTCCTGCATGGAAATAAATTAAGATGAGAGAGCATAAAATTTTTTCATAGATACTTGAAACCATAGGAAAGGTATTAAGCAAGTATATTTATTACTAATACTAATATTATGCATGTGCATATGTCTACCTGATTAATGGAAAAGCAAACAGAAATTTAGCAGGTACATTTTGAGGATCACAATTATATCTCCCCATAACCCCACTTCCAACACAAACCATAGCCGACCCCATTATTGTGTAGCCCAACAATAATGTTCTCCTCTCTGCTCTGTCATTTCCAACATCCTACCTATGTTTTTTCCTGTACTTTCAAGGAGCTTACTAAGATAATTAAAACAATCATGAAACAAGATATATATATATATATATATATATATATATATATATATATATATTGTATATACTGTATATATATTTTAGATTTGTTATAGTAATGTCATAGTTAGGGAATCTGATGAACAATCTGCTGCAGTCTGTAAATGGATCTTAGGGTTGAGCTGTTTCAAGCGTTCAGTATGAAGGTAGAGAATCCTAGGGGCCAGTTTTTTCCTAATGTTTTTATTTTACCAACTAAACCAAAAAGGTGGCCATAATGAGGGCTACCATTGGACAATCATGTTGAAGAGAGGAAATCTCCTATGCATTAATTGTCTGTGCACAATTACTCCCAAAGTCCTGGCACCAGTATGCAGGCAAGAGTATGCAGTCAAGTATGTAGATCCAAGGGAGACACAGATCTGTGGTTGTCAGGAACACAGGTCACATCTCTGTCCAACACATTTTCCTTAAGAGTCATAGCCAAGTTAAGATTGAGAAGTCCCTGAATCTCTTCTTTTCCTCGCATTCCTTTATTTATGTTCCTTATTTAATATACCGTTGTTTATGTCTGTCAAACACTTTTATAGAACAAAATTCCAGGTAATGGAACCCACTTTACCTCACTTGTAGATTCCTGTAAATGCAGTCCTGATCTAGATTGCTGGATCTAAGCCAACCTCTAGAAATAAACCTATACAATGGTATTAACTAAATGTACCATATTTTATTGGATTACTTATTAAGACAGTTTGTGGACACAATCCCTCATACAATATCTCTTCTAAATGACTCATTCACTCACCAAGTTGTGAACCTTGTTAATGTTTGTCATTATCTTGAAATCAATATCCTCACCCATTTCATTTGTCCCTATTCAGTACCAGCCTAGTCATAATTAAATTTAAAAAAAAGCACAATAACCAAAATTTCTAGGGATAAAAATGTTTTTGTTCTTTTCTTGTATGCTTCTTCTCAATACTTATTGCACATTTAGATCTGTGATTTGTTTTCATTCTTGCGTATTCATTTTTCCTTTAATGATTTTAAATTAAGCATGCTGGACTTTCTTTTCAATATCTGATGTTTAAATTATATACCATACATTGCTCTGATTTGAGTTTTCCGACATAACACACAGCTTTTTTCTTCTCCATACAAGTAATCATACTTTTTGTAAATTCTTATTACATATTACCGCTCAAGGACAGAAACACATGGAAAACCAAATGCCTGCCATCTCAATTACAGCATAAAAGTAAATGGGCCATATGAGGAAGTACAGATTCCTCCTCTGAATTATAATCTGATTACTGTGTCATAGTCTGCCCTACTCTGTTAATTGACACAGCACCTGCTCCAGCTATTGTCTCCCATGTCTTGTCCACCTGCATGGAATCGAAAAAGAAAGGTCATCTGTAATCTCAGTGCCATGTTACTCCGACAAAGTGTTAAACAATGTGCTTGACGCTGCTCCAGAGCAGAAAATCTGGAAACACATTATCTAGCAAAGCAATGAGGAGGTATTATAATAACATCATAAAGAGCTCATATTACAGCAAAATGAAGCATATGTAATATTTATGTGGCCAAATCAAATACCTGTGCAATGTCCCAGAGCTGATGTTATAAGAAAAACACATAGATAAATCAGTTAAATCCACAATTGATGTGTTTATTGCCTGCATTAACTGTGTAATGTACAAAATATACAACAGAAATACTTCACATTAATGGGATATAAGTCAGTCTTAACGAGAATATAGTCCGTTTCCTGCCAAGTGTATTTCATTCATGTACCGAGTCAATGATTTTTGTCGTGGGTGGCATCAAAATGTTGTGTATTAAAGTGAAACTGATCTGCAGAATTAGAGTTGGTTGGACATGGGGGCAGATGGGTTCTTGAGCATAAAAACTGATTTATAGCTTGTGTACAGATAGATTTCAAAAGGAAAAGAGAACTCTTACTTCCAGAGCTCATAGAATAAGTAAGGCATTTTCTAGCTACCTGTAGCTTATACTTTTTATTGTTATTGCTTTGGAGATAATTGGTTTAAAAATAATAGACTATATTGATTTATATAAGCTCAGATTTGTGGCCAAAGGTGGCAGAACTAACATTTCAATAACATTTATATATAAATTGCTAGCAGATTCCATAGCACTGTTACCATCAGTAGAAGAATTTCAAATCACACACACACTAACATACTGGTATAAAAGGAAAGAAGGGGGCCCTGCTCTTGCAAATTTACAATCTAGTCGGTGGTTGAGGGGACGTGAGAGAAGAATGCTTGGATGGGGGTGAGTTGATCTCTAGAGGATGTTGGTTGTTCAGATGGCTTGGTTAGGATGATGGCTGAGAGTGTTAGGAAGAAAGGTTGTACAGTTCTCGAAAAAGGTTAGTTTTCCGAGAGCTTTTGACCGTCTGACAGAACAGGGAAGGGAAATCCAGAAAAGGGGTACAGCATGGGTGAAATCCTGAATATGGGAGTGAAAAGAGGTAATGATGGTAGAAGAGAGACAAAGGCCATGAGAGGAATGAAGACAGCGTTTGGATAAGAGGGAAGAGATATATGTGGTGAAGAGTTGTTAAGGGCTATGTAGGTCATTTGAATTTGATTCTGGAGGGTATGGGGAGCCAAAGGAGCGATTGGCATAGTGGAGCAGCAGATGAGAAACGGTGACAAAGTGCTAAGGATGGATTGTAGTGGTGAAAGGCGGGAGACAGTTAGTAGGGCATACCAATAATCCAGATGGGATATCACAAGGGAGTAGATTACTATTTTTGTTGTTTATTGGCCCGATGTTGTCCCAAACCCAAGTATGAAATAACTTAAAGGGGCACTCCGGCCATCATTTGCACCAATGCAACAGGCTGTGTTTAACTTTTTGTGCTGTGGTGCTTGCAAATGCACAGGGATTGTGCAGAAACCCCTCCTAGGTCTAAAGGTCTAAAGGAACCCTGTGGACATGCAGAAGCTGGAAAATTAAGTATTGGGTCATAAAAAATAAGGGGAAAATCTCACAAAAGATGGAGTAAAACCCAATGTACAATTTTGAATTTCACTGTGATTTTCAGTAAATTGTATGATCTTTCAACCTTCTGCCTTGAGACTCCCTCCTGACCCCTTGTTTCTGTAAGTCAAATAGTTATGTTATATACTACTTGTAATGTCCTGTTTACACATTGTACAGTGTTGCAGAATATGATGGTGCTATATAAAACAACAATAATAATAATAACAATGGAATCTGTATACTTTTAGGGAAGTTTGCTACTCTCAGAGATTAGCAGCAACAACTCAGAAGAGCTTCTTCAGTCACTCATAAGAACATTCAAAGGGACTCACATTCCAATGAGCAGTTTTTTTGTATTTAACAGTTTGTAGAAAGTAGTTCTTCATTTTATCCAACATCTGCACTGTTAAGGCTCATAGAAAATGCCTCATGTTGTATGAAATTTAAATGTAATATATGGATAAATCCATATTACTACAAATATATGTCTCTTACGTATTTGGTTAAGCTTAAAGGCATGTAATATTTGGATCCCATTTAAACAACAGCTCTAGGGAATATTAACCCATTGGTACTTGATGTACTGGAGCACCAGTGGTCAGTATCAGTGCCTTAGTCTGTTCACTCCCCTTCGCCAATGTACTCCCTCTCCTCTCCATTGGTGACGCATTACTTTCTAGCAGTAATTGCTGATATCCGCTGATATCATGAAGACTGGGAACTTTTATTATATTATCATAGGTTATAAATGCTGCCTCACTAGGTATATTAGCAAAATATAATTTAAAATAAATCCATCAGCACGGAATACAATGGGCTTCACATAGCTTCATTAGAAATGTATTCAGGCAAAAAAGAAAATAAACCTTTAATTATCTATTGTCACTATACATGATTTATTGGATATAAACCTGCATCAAAATAATTTTATTTAGCTTCTATTCCCAGCAGAATGGTGATACCACATTATTTTAGTATAAATTATGTAAACGCAAAGCATGCATCCAGTGTAATATTACCTTTTCAATGTGTGGATACATTGGCTTGCTCCATTACTGGCTTCAATTCGCACAATGGAACGTATTACATAAAGAATATAAACAGCTTTCTGTTCTGCTGGGACGCGCAATGGAGCATTAGAGTAGTTATGAATTATTGGTCAATTGCTTTGTGTAAGAGAGAGGTTGGGGAAATGAAGGAGAAGGAATTACCCTGTGTCAGATCATACTTCACTTTAAGTATTCACACTTCTATCTATTTCAGATGTATTGGGAGTAATCTGGAACAGCCCCTGTCATTCCCTTATTTAACAGGCTGTTTAGACTTCTACAATGGGTATTAGATGCATGATCTCCTATTATGTGTCTATTCTCTTACTATCTAGACTATCTTCTTTCATCTATAAACCCTGCAAGAGTGTGTGTCCCTTTAAATGATAAGTCTAGTAACATGACTGATCGTCTTCAGCCAAAGAGGCCCAGTATAACATAGATAATCATATGTCTGACATGTCCAACAAGGTAAAGTGGGTATTACTTACTGACACAGAAAACTCATCAATGGAACTTTTTCCATTGAAGTATTTATAGACCATATTAGCATTCTCCCATAAATTATCCCTGGTTGTGTGTTTGGCAAGGGTAGCCCAGCAGGATGTAGAATTTGTATAGAATTTTTTATTTGTTTGTATAGCATATTATGTATCTGTTGTTTCCTATATCATATCTTTAAATGCACCAAATGTAATTGTGTTGACAGATTGAAATAAGATGTTTGTGTATACCCACTTTAGACTTATACTATCTAGAAAGATATGTTAAAGTTGAACACATTTCATTTTTTATTACTAATATCAGATTAGAAATAGGTTTTCAAATATTGTGCTTTTGGTTGAAGTTGGCCATGCCTGGTAATTTTTGCACCCTTTACTGTGTGGAGTTGGTAGCAGAATGCTCAAGTGCCTAGGTATACTAGGTTGAGTACTAGGGAGGCTCATCTCTAACACTTATACAAGATAAATCTACTCACATTTAACCATACAAACTGCATTCGGACTCATACGAATTGCAAATTTACCTAATCTTGGTAAATTCGGCATTTAATATGAAGCCTGGAAAATGAGGCCAGATCCCCGTGAATTGGCCGGAAAACAAAGCAGAAAGCTCTGAATTTTTAGCCGACATTTGTGGGTCCACATTCTCTCACACTCTCTTACCCCTTCTGTTCTCTCTTTTATCTTCAATCCTCTTTCTTTGTCTGCATCTCCACGGACATCATTTGGTGAAGACCTCCCTGATCATCCAACCTCCATGATTAAATCAACTGCTTTTGGATAAGAATTATTAATAAATATCAATGGGTACAGCGTAAATTTGCACCATTAGAGCTTGTCAGCCCCTCGACTGCAGTTTGATGCTTCAACATTCCATTATCATTAACAAGCTAAACATAACCACTAAAAAACTGAGATTTTAATTTCTGTTCATGTTATATCATTATAATGTTGTAAGTGATACATTCTAATACTGCAGGTAATTAAAGTTAATAATGTTAATGACATTTGTAGATCATTAATTAGCAGACTGAATAGCTATGAATATATCATCCCACAGAATATCATGCGTACATTTCTAGGAAGATGTATCATGTATATGGGCATGTTGGAGATATAGCAGCTGAATTAGAAAATTATTGTAACAATTCTGGATAGAGAATTTGATTCTAGAAGCCACATAAGCATAGTGTCAGGTGATTCCATAGTGGAACAGTGAATATTGCCAATAACATTAAAACGGACAATATGCAATTTAAGGACATGTGAAGAGATACAGGTACTGGAAGTAGAAGAAAGCCTCTTCCCTCTCCTTCTCTTAAACCCTTGCACATTTAACATTTCGATATGACTTTATTTCTGGCTCCTGAATTTTGCACTCAAGTATTGTCCTCCACCATGTCAGAATGATAAAAACAGGGTATGCAAGAACACTTGGCCCTATTAAATGGGGCTTGGCATGTTTTAACTATGTAGGTATACATAATTAAAAAAGGATATAATATTAATAACAAACAAGAAATAGATAACAGTTTACCCTTGTACCACCTTTTTAAGTGGTGTAGCCCAAAGATTTAGTGAAAACAGGCCAAAAGTTAAATTAAAAACAGAAAAAAATATCAGAGTTTAATGCCTGGGTCCCCACTGATACAGTTGGTAAAAAACCAATATATATCAGAATTTAGTCTTAAGAGACACTGAAATCCATACAAATGTAATGATTTTGCTATCATGTCCTGGGTCCCCTTCTGTCCTCTGATTTGAGTGTTTTCTTATTTCCTGCTGAGATGTGTGGTCCAAACCTCCAGGGGATTCCAGAAAGACCAAGACAAACAAACTCGAAAGAACAGGATGGCCATCGACAAATCCCACCAACTATCCCGCTCACCATAATAGCCAAACCTATCTGGCAAATCCTAGTGTCATTTCCCCAGTGCAAGACTTCCTGCACAGGCTTTTGATCACTCTCTTGAAACCAATTTATACCTCAGCAGCTTCTAATGTGCTTCCTGAGACTCATATCCTCTGTAGGAAATAGATTCTTTTGGAAATAGACCGTAAGCTATGATGGAAATTGTAGCTGTGGGTGTAGTGTTTATAAGCGATAGGAATACTGTTGAAGGTCACTTTATTAGTAATAAGATGGAATACTCAATGTATCCCTAGATAGCTATCTAGGCTTTCTAGTAATTATCTGCTTGCACTGAGATATCTGTATTGTAAGAGCTTGAATGTACTATGATCACTAAAGGGAATAACCTAATAACAGACATACCTTAAAGTGTAAATCCTCAACGACAACTTTAAAATAATATTTCTACATAAAGACAAAAAGTTGCTTTTACATGTATTTTGGAATAGAGCCTAAGTATATATTTTATTTGGAAGGACCAAGTAAAACGTTTCACCCCTGGTAATCCTTTACAACATGCGTTTTTACATATTCTTGACATAATACTTGCCATGTTGAAATTTGTTGCTTTGACAAAAGAATGAAAAAGGAAAATGTAAAATAAACAATAACCTAAAAGTAGATATAATGTATCACGGTCTACATAAAAATGCTGCAAGCATGCAATGATTTAAGTCACTTGACTATGTTGGATACATGCGCATATATAACATACTAATTAAGCACAGGACATAAAGACAATTAAGAGGTTCTTGCCTGCATTGAAAAACTGTCAATTGTCTATATCTACCACACTGCTTGTTCCATTTAATGATACAGGTGTGATGCCCCAATTAGTGAGCCCAGCCTCAAAGAGCAAAAGCATTGCGAGGGCATGTTCCTGATATCAAAGAGGCAGCTACAAACTAAGTGAACAAGCCACATTTCTCAGATAAATGAGGCTACGTAACATTAATCTTAGCCTTGTATATACTTTTGTTTTTTTTTTAAAAAATGTGGTTTAATCTTCAAGGTTTTTGATCTCAATCTCAAGATCTTGAAGTGAGCAGGCTTTTGGAGAACCAATTTGAGGATACTTCTACTTTGTAGTTGGTGCTTTTCACACTATTATGTCATACTTTACAAACTTTCTCATTGTGATGTCACTGTTCATCCAGTGCATTGATTAATGATGCAGTCCTGAAGTATGAAATAGTGGTTTGTTTGATATAACCAGCACAGTATTACATAACTTAGTATACCCACAAAACCTGCTGGAAACGCAGAGAACTTCATATACGTTTTTATCCCACTTCCAACTTCTAATGGCAGGACATTTGCTTTGAACTCAACAGGTATCTAAGTACCAGATATGACATAGCTTCCAGATGTCTTCACCTAATGCCACATATAAATAAGAAACAAAACCATTCGGCATATTCATAGATATGCATCAAATGTAAAGTTTTTTTAACCAATGAAATGTAAAGATACCACACAATTGCATTTTGGCTTCATGTATGGTA
This sequence comes from Spea multiplicata, assembly GCA_009364415.1. Lineage (NCBI taxonomy): Eukaryota > Metazoa > Chordata > Amphibia > Anura > Pelobatidae > Spea > Spea multiplicata. The sequence continues at coordinate 17,016 of VKOC01018564.1, read as the reverse complement.
GATATGGAATTAATTTTGTTGTGTCTGTAGTAAATTATTTTTCTGCAGAGGTTGGAGTTTTATGAGTATTTTTTATAATTTACCGAAGACTAACTGCAATTTTGGTTTGTTATATTTAGCAGTGACATCATGAAATAAGTATTTAACTTTGGATTTTACTGGATACTATTAGCTGATGTGAAAAGTCTAGCCCAGACTAGTCTAGCTTGTCTATTGCAGCTCTTATGAGTTCTGTTCTATTACAAGGGATATATTTATCTCAAATAATAGTATCTGGTGCCTTATGTTATATCAGAACCATCCCAGACAAATTAGACACTTGTTTAACCTACACAATTAATTGTATACTATTATACTTATTATTATTGTGTTTCATTTCTATGTTTGTGTATTATCAAGGTCAGATCAGTGGCCAAGTTTAGTAAAAGCAGATTTATGGAATTACCGGTATTTCATCTGTGTTGCATTCCTATAAATGCTTGCTAATTCTCTGTGTCCTTTATGTCCTATCTAAGAGCATGCTGGCTGGCATAAAGGAGTCACCAGCAGTCGTCGCATTGCAGGGGACCCCTGTCCAGTGTGGGCCCCCACCAAGGGCAAGGCATAAGACTAGGCCAGCCGGCTGCACTCCCTCAGTCCCAGCTTATGCTGATGCCATGCCACTGACCCCCCCTGCAAGCTGTGCTGAGGGGTCCCTGCTCTATGTATGAAATGTCTCCATTTAAAATGTCTCTCGTAACAATGTTAAATTGGTATCCATTGTGTTTTTATTATGCAGTAAATGAGCCCAAGGTGCCAGGTTAGCACAAAAAGCCAATGATAATAAGAAGATTGGCCTTGCACGGTACTAATAACATGAAGCAATAGATCTCTTCAAGGAACCCACTTTGCCAAAAGAGACCTTGGAGTCATGTAAGATTCTTGCACCCTTCTTCTCCACAGGGGCTCCAGAGGCCTACAGTACATTAGTATTATGTAGTATTATGCCTCCCCTATCTACGTCTATCAAAAATGGTTCTAGATGAGTTTTTGTGACATTAATTAAAAATATAAAATAAACGCACTATACAGTGCTTTCGCAGTCCTTTGAACCTCACTATAAGACACTACAAAACCTTTATAACATTTATTCAAGAATACCCAGCACTATCCGACAACTATTAAGAAATATTGATAATCACAAGGGTCTGTAGCAACCCTTCATCTGTGACCTAATTCCCTTAGGACTAGAGCTCACATGCCCCATTTCATGTAATGGTCATTTTCCAGTGTTTGTCGCCTCTAGTATACCACTTTATGTATTATGTAATATTACTAAATAGATTAAAGGCCCTGCTCTTAATCATCATCCCTAAAACAACTACCTACAAATGGAAGCAAAAGAGTGAAAAAAAGAGAAACACTTCAATATATTAAAGGGAATCATTTTGAATATTAGCCAGGAAGGCCTCGCTAATTTTGGTTGTATCAATGTATTTGTTTTGGATATTATTGAGAAATATACAAATTTGTGTTAAAAACAAACTGCTACATTTAAAAAAAAAAGAGAAGATTCCAAATTGAAACATACAATAAATGTTGAAATTGAAGATATCGAGTTAACTGCGTATTTAGGTGAACATACAGTTTGAGGCAGGGAAAGTTGGATCTGGCGGGATTGTGTCATCGAGGTTTACCACTAAAATGCTTGTTCAGTGATTTTGTGCGCTGTTACACTACATCTGCGTGGTACCGTTAGGAACCTGACCCTATCCAAGCAGGATTGAATCAGTGTTCCAGTGTAAGCCCGTTTCTGCCAGCACTGCTTCTTGTGTGCTTCTCTCTGCTGTTGCAGTGATTTTGTGTGATGCTTCTAGCCTGTCTGGGATGACAACCCGAGTGGAAAAATGAAAGCCCAGAGGCTGGCCGCGGCTGATATTTCCTCTCACAGCTGGTGCATTCATTAGCAACTCCTGACTCTTCGCTCCTTCTCTCCTCAGCTGCTGCAGGGGTGTGAAAAGTGGCTCCACAATGCTGCTTTCCACAATGTGTTCTCTTTATAAAAAAAAACAAAAAACACATAAGGAGGATTGAGAGAGACAGAGAAAAACAAAGTGGGAGGGAGAACGAGGGAACAGAACAAAGAAAGAATGAAACAAAGGATAAAAACAACACAAAGAGGCAAAAAAAACTGTTGTCAATAACTAGAGACACTAGTGCATGCAGGACAACATTTTTTATATTTATTAGAAATATATTTTTAAATATATAAATTCTGGATGATTGTCCGTGTATGTTAGGCTCAGTTCTGGATGTTGTGCCAAGTATTTGCCAAGCTGGCCCTGCTTGTTTTATGGGGAAAAAACTTTACACTTGTTAATGGATGAACCAGTATTAAGCTTTAGTTTAAGACACTTAAATGAATGATGCTTTTTTCTGTTTTTATAAAAATATTGTTTTTAGGAACCCCTAGTTATTGACGGGCTTCACAGGTGCGTTAATCTGAGTTTTGTAGTTTTGTACAGTGACAAAAAAAAAATAAATCCCAACTAAATTATATTTGAGTATATGGATTATTCATGAGCTATGTGACTGTTCATTGCATACAGAGACTATAGCCTATAGCTAAACTGAATAAAGTGTTCCAGGAATTTTTTTTAGATGTCAGTGAGTTTGCCTGTGGTCCAAAGGTGGCTTCTCCATTTCTTCTGATTTACCTCATGGCATATAAATCTTAACCCTTTTTCAGGAAAGTCAAGACGTTTTTCCTGCATTTCAAAAAATAACCTTTAACCCCTTCCGGACCGACGATGGCAAACTGCGTCTTCACTTGAAGACCGCAGTATTTTTTTAAATATTTAAATTCCGTGATCGTGATTCGCTGCAAAGCGATCACGTGCACGGAATTGAGGGGGGGTGGCTGCTACTGATCGCTGGGAACACACCCAGCGCCCCTCGTGATCCCAGCGTTCAAAGCGACGCTGGATCGCGTAAAAGCAGTGACGTACCTGGTACGTCCCGGTCTGCTGGTGACCTGTGACCCGGAAGTACCAGGTACGTCCCGGTCTTTAAAGGGTTAAACAAACAAATTCCCAGTAAACACAAAACGCAGTTTTTAAATGATTCACGTACAGAAATAAAATAAGCTATCCGACTCTACCAGCCACGTGAAAAAGGACGAAACACCATACCAGTAATCAGACATCCACATAGTTTATTGATGACACTGGTCACAAATGTCTGGAAAAATGATCGAGAGGCCTGTCAATGTTTTTTTCCTAGACTCATTTTAAAACAGTCAATGAATTTATACTTTTCTGCTGTATTTATTGTTTGTGTTTGGAGTTTCGGTTTGTATAATTAAAGTACATGTTCATCCAAGCTAAGAAATGTCATCTGCATACATGCTTTTAGTGCCAGATAACAGGTGCTTAAAGTCCATTGGATCCTTAGCCTCTAGGGACATATACATAGATTATGCTCTATGCCATATTAATGCAGAATTAAGTAATGCAGTGTATGTATTAACATATATTACCACCATGTTATGTCATTTGCATCTTTTGTAATGTAGTTTATGATCTAGTAACAGATCCATACAGTTCGATGTATATCTTGGATGGAAGAAGAGAGAGGGGAAATGTGATAGAAGCATTTAAATACATAAAAAGATTTAACAACATACAGGAGGCAAGTCAAAATCTAAAACTAGACGATCAGAGGCTTAACTGTAACGTAAGGAAAATTAACTTTACAGCGAGGGTGCAAGAGCCTCCCATCAGAAGTGGTAGATTGATTAATACAATGAGGGAATTTAAACATGCATAGGATAGTGATAAAGATATCCTGAATAAAAGACAAGACCAAGGACTTATTAAGGCATACTAGATGGGCCAAATGCTTCTTATCATCAAATTTTATGTTTTTATATAAAATTGGTTTGACGGCTCTCTACTCAAGAACATATTCTGTATTGCATGAGAACTTGCCAGCCTCTACTTTAGCAGATTGTTATATTTCTTATAAGATAATGGCCATAGGATTACTTTTTTGGAATGTTAACTAAAGTAAATCTGATTCCGTAGAAAAAAGGGAAGAAACATTGTATTTGGGGGAAAAACAAACTAAAATGCACACAAAAACACTCAAATACATAATATATACAATGAATATTTATCTACAATATTTGTTAAAAAATACAGCTAAACAATGTAAAACAAGGTGTTACCCTACGGAAGCAATCTGGCATTATTTTATTAATTTTTTACTGCCGGTATAAAGTCAATGATTCATAGCCAGAAATGTGGCTACAGGCACTGAATAAATAGTTTTTGTCTACCCACCGTATCCCTGGCCTAAATGTATGGAAATCTGAAGGAAATAAGCCATATTTAACATTATGGAGATACCGACTTTGTAAAATGTATAATAAGGGCAAAATAATGGCTCATTTCAATGCTCAATACTGTGCTTCTGTGATATGAGACAGATTAATAGCTGTGAAAGATTAAGCCATACAGCAGAGTTTTATACTAACACAATGTGAAAGTAGTTTTACGGCGATGTTAAGGGTTGATTAATCACATTACAATATGCACCATGTAAAAACTCCCTATGCCTCTTAATGACACAAATGTCTCAAGCTGACACTCAACGAGGTGCAAATCACAAGCTGACATGAAGGGTCAAAATTTCACCTAAAACTAAAGTCATGACACACTTATAGTGAGAGACGTGAGAAACGAAGAGCCTGATTTCCCTAACGCCCGTTGATCCAAAGACCCTCTTTACTCTTGGGACATTTGGAGAAGATTTGCCCCTCTTATCACTTACTTGACATTTAATTTCCCAAACTGTATTAATTATTGCAGATCTCATAGCCTTTTAACGTCTCGCCATCAAGCAATGCATGTTAATCAGTGAGAGCACTTTGTGGGGTCTCATTAAACTCTTTGGACTAGGAAAGAGTTTGGGGGAAGGGAAAGGGGACGATACATGAGGAGGTAATTCTGCTGAATCTTTCCATGCATTTGCAAGGAGGGGGGGAAATGATAATTTAAAGTGCACACTCAGCTAGAGTATGACAGCTGGAGTGTCCCTTTAAGGCTATTTACCTCAATAGTGTTGACTTTTATGTGAAATACAAAAAAGCTATGGGCTGAGTTCACTGACCAATCAAATGTCTAGACTTTTATAGATTGGGCCCCATCTTTCTTAAGAACAAATATTGGGCCAAGATCTAAATGTCGATGAATCACCATAGCAACCAACTGAAAGATCTGATCATTACACATGGCAGTGGGTTCTAGGGACTGGCGGTAAGAAAATTTTCAGTCTGTTTTGTTCTTAAGAAAGATACATGTCACTTTTTTTACACGTAGCACCTGGCCCTCCTTGACACCTAGCGGACTTCACGGCATTGCTTAATGAGAGATTTGGCAAAGAGCATACTGAATGCTCTCCTGATTTTTACCTAGAATTACACAGATTGACATATTGCTCACATAATTCTGTGCCTCCTATCTCTCTTGTGATGTCATTTATTTTTATGACATGCATTTTTATTAAACATGATGTTTATTTCACCATACATAATATTATAGTTGCTATAGAACAGTAACTTATGACAATATTATGAAAATATCTGATTCATGCTATTGGTATATTGTAATTCTATTACGAAACCGTGACTGGATTGACAAAACATAAAAGTGCTTGGGACCTTATGTATGTGGACGCAGAAAAACATTTATTATTATTATTATTAAATTGCTGCTTTTGTAATTGTTGCACCTTAAAGTAGGATGTTTATCCATTTTACATTTACAGTTCGCATTACAGTGTATTTGATACAGTGGCTCATAAAAGTTGGGAGGAAAGGCGGACTACACCTTGGGCACAGCACTGCCGGATATATATAAGGAGTCCCCTTTACATCGTATTTCTAAAAAAAAAGAGGCAAGTCGGAAATCTAAGGAAAAAGGAATGGAACTCAGTACCACGAAGCACCATTAGACTTCAAATAGCGATTATGTTGCACTTGGAAGATCTTTTCATTTGGCTAAAGCAGAATCAAACATGACTTTGTTCTTCTGCCTGTAGCAGTAACTGCCAGCAAGCTATGGGAACTCCAGTCTACAGCTTTGATGCAGCTTTCACCTTGATGTGAGTGAACAGCAAGACAGAAATCAATATGGGTTTATAGGGATTGCTGCAGTATTTCTGCTTGGGTCTATACTCTAAATTCATGTGCATTTTTAGTCCACTATTCTTTTTTTGGGAAGATGGTTCTCCACACATACAGACAGCAGCTTGCTGATCCAACCCTGCTGATCCAAATTTCTGGTATGAAACATGGTCATTCTGTTTGTATGTATGTATGTATGTATGCGTATATATATATACAAATTAATCACAAGTTATACTTTTGATGGATTTAACAATACAAAGTTTAAAATGAGAGGCAGAGAATGCCTCCCTCATGTTATGATCACAACCGCATTTATAAACAAGGAATCATTACATGGAGCCTAGAGGACAGACAAAGGCATTTGCCACTAAATGTATCAGAAGACTATCGGATCTATTTAAGGTGGCCTTATTGCATTATTATTATTATGTTTTATTTATTTATATATATATTATATAGCCCCATTAGATTATGCAGTGCTGGACAAAGGGTATAACATAACAATATGACGTACAGAAACAACAGGTGAGGAGAATAAACTGCTCCTTCTTTTTCTTGAGTTCTTACAACTTAAAATGGTTACTGGACAAAATCAGCAGCGGTGGATTAACCTGCATAATTCTGTGAATTTGCAAAATTTGTATTGTGTTAATATTAAGATTTTAGTGACACTATTGTGGTTTTTGCAGTTTTTTATGACACCTAACAACCAGGTGCCTAACATTTTGTATTGGGAATGTATTATTTATGGGGCCTTCAGAATTGTTAACTTATATTCAATTACATTCTGGAAGGTACTTCAATTTGTTTAATCCAACAGATACCCCCAAATGAATGCAGATCATTGGGCAGGAGCCTCTAGAGAACATGATTCCCCCAATAGTTATTACGTGTTATTTGCACGTAAAAGAGGAGTGAACTGACTTTCTATGACATATCTAATAGATAAATTCATAATTATAGTGCTGGTTTCTGAGGGAAAATCAACTAAAAATAGTTAATTAAACTTTTCTTTAAGGAAATAACCACTCCCCAACTATCCAGGCAGTCGAGTAATTTGGGTCTATTTATGAAAGATCGAGTGATTGCGTGATGGCAGTCAAGTACAGTTGTTGGAGTGGTGACTGGAACAAAAATAGGTATATCATCTAACAAATAAATGGTGCTTGCTAATTGAGAATTAATTATATCCCACACCCAATTAACCACAATAAAACAAGGAGATTACAACTGCACATATTTCCTAAAGTCCAATGTGCCTCATTTATTAAACTGTACATTTATAAACGATTAGAACATACACCAAATAATAGAAGGGCCTTTTCCTCATTAGCTAAAAAGTCCAAAATTGCAGAGAAAACCAGAAATAGATGTTCGAATATTAAATTTTTGTTAGTTTTGAGATATATTGTTAAACTCTTATGTGGGTTTGGTTATTTTCAGAAATTGTGATAAATAATTAATTTTTTCATTGTGATTGTTAACTGTTCTAATTTTACATGCAAAATAAAAATGGATTTTCTCTGAGGTCTCTGATTGATCCATATGCTGGGTTCTGCGTACAAACTAAAATTTCCTTACTTTTGAAAAAAAAATGTCACTCTCGATAGTAAATCATCACTCTGTGTACTATATCCTAATTCTGTACATGGTTGTGACTGCCCATCTGTTGTGACTCTTAAATAATCAAGCAAACTGTAAAAATAGCCAGGAAGGCATACATTGTAAAATACTAACACCTCTAACGTACCTATTTGGCATATAATTATACACATCAACAATACAAAACTTTTACACAATGTGCTATATTGCATCATTTGATGTGAAAATTAAGTAATAAATATGTAATCTGAAGGTGGGCAAAACATAGATGGTCATAGTCATAGATGGTGGGTATGCCTAGAAACACAGAATTTGGTGGCAGATAATTCTGCCAGCCTGGGAACTGCCCTTTGGATGTGGTTGTCCCTGCTCACTCACTGCTCCTTTCATGTCTTTTGGGCCTATCTCTGCCCTATGCCTGGCTCCTTAGCTCAGACACATCCTCTTCTTGTCTCACATACGTTCCTGGGTTCACAGGTTTGATGGTTTGGCATCTTAGAAGTTCCACTGAAATCAGAGGTCCTTTTATCTCAATGATTCAGTGACTATTACATAAGATGGAACAACGGTTAAAGGTGAATTATCACCATGGACATTATCTGAATTGCCAGCAAGACAGTGTTACCTCAGCCCCCAAGTCGGTGTTAAAATGATGTCACCTTCCGCCTGGGTGGTCAGCCATCACATATTGGCCTCCCGTAGTGTGATAGACAGCAGGGGTCTATGTGAGAGACGCCACCTCTGTGAATAAATGATGATCTTTTAGTCCTTATAGTCTCTAAATGCATTCATTAACCCTGTTTGGGATGTGAAATGGAGAAAGCTTATGTCTAAATCAGCCCTGGGCAAATTACCAGTCCAGTTCACTTTCAGCACTGGTGGGCAGATTAAACCTCTCTGGGATCTATATTTGCTCTGGCAGCTGAACAGTGATGGCTCGGCTTTTACATCCTGCTGAGTATACAACTCTGTGTCAGCCTCTTTCTAAATGAAATAGTGGTTCTAACATGAAGGCCTTTTTTCTTTATACAAGGATAAGAGGACTAGCCATTAATTCTCCTAAACCACCGAAGAGATTTAACAGGGGCTAACAGGGTACTCTACTTTTTGCTCACTTCAGTGTTACCTTTATATATTAAATACATATTCACAGGTCTCAATTATTTGCTATAGTAGCGATTACACTACAAATATTCTAACATCACTGACATGCAGAAAGGTATGACCATACTGCTTCATTCCGTACTATTTATTAATAATACGTTAATCAATATGGAGAAAACGTAAATGTATAGGTAAATTACTAACATGTCTTACCAATGCATAATAAAAAGTGAGGTCAGCATGCTGAGATTGCAGCACTCCTTCAAACTCATGGCAAATAAATCAATTTGCATTTTCTAGGTGAAAAAAAGCTGTTAAAAACACGTTTCAAAACCAAATCCATCACTACAAAATGTACAGAAAATCGAAAACTAACAGCAGCCCCCTATCTCCTAAAATCAAAATAATTTTACCATTACACTGGTCCCATCACTTTAGCTTTGATAGGGGTGACAGCATTATTTGAGCCTCTCATGAACCTCAACAACATGGTGAAGCCATGGGGACATCCTCTCCCCCGTTCCTCCAGTCATGGAAGAGAGTGTCTTTGGAAGCTCCGTCCTTTTGCAGAAGTGCACCAGGAGTAGAGGTGTACTGATTGGTTCACAGAGCAGCAGGCGAAGAAAAAAAGACATGGACAGAAGTGGACAAACTAAGGAGACAAAAAGAACGACGATTCAAGAGAAAAAACAGAGTTCAGGGAAAAGAGAAAGGGGCACAGATGCAGTCGGTAAAGGAGGTAGGAAGACATTGTGAGAGAGTGTGAGAGCGCGTGAATGGGAGTGTGAGAGCACGAGAGAGTAAATGTTTTAATCATGATATAACATAATGGATATGGGCATGGTTTTGGTGAGCATGGTTGGGGGGCAGCAGAATTTCATCTTCCGACCCAAGCAGCGAAATGTCTTGGGCAAGCTCTGTACTTGTGGTGAACTGCCTTTTTGATAAGTTAAAGTTTCTTAATGCTTTATGTTGATGTGTATTGAGATGCAGGTTGGAATTATTTAGTGCTTTTTTTTTTTTTACTCTTTTGCACGTGTTATTTGCAACCCCCAGATTGTTCCTGTTTTTGGTTCTGAGTATATAAATGATATAATAAAAGTGAAAGATTATGGGAGTGGAATGCTCTGATATTAGTCATTTCCTTTGATACTTGGAAAGCAAAACCATTATACTGCAGATCAGACTCACCCAAGTGATAAATATTACAGTTAGGCAAACATTTCCCCACACGGGGACACATTGTTTTGTACTTATATGATGACTACATTATGAATCAGCTATAGTCGTTGTAAAATGTCTTATTTAATCGTAAACCAGTTGATGTATTTAAGGCATGTGATAAGGTCCATGTTCCCTGTTACATGTTATCCTCACTTGACTGCTCCTGCTAAATTCTACCTAATCCCATTTTTATCCATGGGTATCCGCACAGACTCTTAAAGGGGATAATAGCCAAATGAACACACAGGGCAATTTGTACACGTGAAACACGAGTGAGATATTTGCAAAGAGGGGTATTTAAGAAATAAGGTTGCTCAATTTAAAGGGGCCAATTAAAGTAAATTTAAAAAGGGTTAAAACTGGTAAAATGGGACAACATATAATAGCGATCTAGAAAAAAAGTCCCCCATATTTTGAGTGCTTTTTTTCTTACAATGTTGGGAAGGCTCTGCATTGGTCCTCAATGGACTAGTAGAAGACACTAGTGTTCTTATGTGACTCAATGTGAGCAGCACAAGATATGACTTCAGAGCTTGGTGTTCTGTACTGGAGTTTCATGAGGACCTCAAAGAGAGACATGGAGATCACCCAGAAGAGCCACATACTTCTGTTCACAAAAGAAATTTGCATCCTGGTTGCTTCCATTTTTTAAAAAAAATATTTTTCCCTCAGCCAGCAAGTCATACAAAGGGGCCTGTCTAAACCAGTTTGTAATATGTCCAATATTTGGTGCCACATGTAGCCACAGTTTGCCTACCTCTCCTACTGGGAATATCCGTAACTTTCGGCAGTGTTGTGCTTGAGTTGCAGTATGCCTTGTAAGCAGGTTTAGGTGAATGTGGATTTTTGTTTTGCAAAAGTCCACAACTATAACATCAGCTTTCAAAGAAGCTCTTATCACTGATTCTATAAATTTTACCTGATTATACAATTAATCGAAATTGGTATTTACAAAAAAAAGGCTAAAGAATCAGTCTATTACCCAAAGGAGAGTCATTTTGATACACTTCACTATATTCTGCTTACTGTTGCAAAACATATGCATCAAATAATCTGTTATACTATAAAAAAAAATTAAAACACTTGGCAATTGTTTCTAATCTAAGGCTTCTAAATACTAGGGAATACAGTAAATGAATTTAGGAGATTTATAATTTATAAATTTGTCAGAAAGTTTGAAGTGTTAAATAAAATTTTGAATAACTATTTATAATATATTTATAAGGGACCATGTTATGATGCTAATACAGTTAATTTGTCCCAGGGCTCATAAATGTACTGTCCTCAGAAATGGCAAGGACAACATAGAAATTCAAAAGAAAACCTCAGGCCCAAAAACATGTGGCTGAGAGCCAAAGAGCGGCCATCTTGGTTTCCTCTTAGACAAATATGTAGGCCTCCTACTGTCATCTCTTTATTGACGTGGTAGGTCAGGTGACCTCCACAATACCAGAGCAGAACAGAAATACTGGGGAAGCTGCCAAGTTATCTTAAAAACATGCACTGCAAATGCAGCCAAATTACTGTCACTTAGCAAAGAACCCACATTATAGCTACACTGAGAAGGAAGTAAATAATTCAGAGGTGAGCTGGAATAACCTTGACTGCTCCATCTCCCGTAGGCTTTCAAGGGTAGTTTGGTTGATTTTTCAAAGCTCAGCCATGTGTGGGAACTCACTGGTTTCCTCCCTATGCAAAGAATATTCTTTTTCATTTTTTTTTTTTAACTTATTGTTGTGTATATTGGTAACAGTGCTAAAATACCCCAGGAATTGTTTTTTTTTTCTCTCCATCTTTATCTCTAAAATATAGTTTGTACTGTTTGTTTAATCTGAAGGAAAATTATTTATAAGGATATGATCAGAAAATGATATTTTAAATTAAACCAGAAAAAATGCAGTAGTGGATTTTTTATAGCAGTGATTCTTTTTGTTTTGAAAAACAGCTTACTTGTATAATAAATCACCCAGCCATGGCTGCCATTTTGTATTGTCTATATTGTGCAGATCCAGGCTGTCCATGCGTATGTCTGTTCGTAGTTGTGCTAAGCTGATATCACATCACTGCATATACTTTATTAAAATGCTACTAAGGCTATACCTATACAACATCTACTGTAACAAGTAACTATTTTGTAGGCATAATGGGTCATGTTTACATATGCAAAGCTGCAATGGTTCTGTTAAATTTGGACTTTTGCTGTTATAACCGGTTACACTCTTCTGGGAAGGCTCCAAGATTTTGTAGTGTTTCTGTGGGAATTGTAGCCCATTTATCCAGTAGAGCATTTGTGAGGTCAAGTACTGATGTTGGATGCTTGCAATCTCCATTCCACTTCATCACAAAGGTGATGGGGTTGAGGTCAGGCCGGTCAAGTTCTTTCACACCAAACTCATCCAAATATGTCTTTATGGGCCCTGCTTTGTGCCCTGGGGCACAGTCATGCTGGAATAAAAACGGGCCTTCTCAAAACTGTTCCCACACAATTGGAAGCATAGCATTGTACAAAATGTCTTGGTATGCTGAAGCATTAAGATTTCTTTTCTATGGAAGTAAGGGGCCTGGCACATGCCATGATCCATCTTCCATCAAACTTTACAGTTGGCTCAATGCAGTCAAGCAGGTAATGTTCTCCTAGTATCGGTCAAACCCAGGCCTGCCCATCAGACTGCCAAACAGAGAAGCGTGATTGGTCACTCCCCAGAACATGTATCCTCTGCTTCAGAGCCCAGTGGCGGCGTGCTTTATGTCACTTGATCCAACGCTTGGCATTTTACTTGGTGATGTGAGACTTGCATGCAGCTGCTCGGTCATGGTCAGTCAGTTATTGTGCTGATATTAATTAACCAGTAGAAGTTTGGAGATCTTCACCTATGGTATCAGCAGAGTGTTGGTGACTTTTACGCACCATGCGCCTCAGCACTCGGTGACCCCGGTCTGTGCTTTACGTCGTCTTCCGCTTTGGGGCTGATTTGCTGCTGTTCCTAAATGCTTCCAATAATACTACTTACAGTTGACCGTGGAATATTTAGCAAGGATGAAATTTCATGAACTGGCTGCAAAGGTGGCATCCTATTACAGTACCATGCTTGAATTCACTGAGCTCTTCACAATGACTATTTTTCACCACTGTTTGTAAATGCAGACTACATGGTGTTTTTATACACCTGTATCAATGGGTCTGATTGAATTCAATAATTAAGAGGTGTCTCCCAGGACCATGTAGTGTATGTGTATATATATATAACCATGGCTGAAGTGCACATTAGCACCCTATCAGCAGACTTTCTTTACTGGATGTCTGGATGGACATTGATTTCTAGATGCAGTAATGATATAGTTAGAATAACTTGGGATCCTATAGTTTTTCTGAAAAGCATATTATCACCACCTCCTAAAATTTGTACCCCAGTCCCACTTACTTTGTGAGGGCCTCAGTCCTACAGAACTGCTTTATGTAAATTCAGTGCTAAAGTGATTCCAGGAAGCCCTTCCCTGTGGCATCACCAGCTGACATTGCTGGATATGAGTCATTTTAGGTGAGTTGTTCTCATTAATAAAGCAGTGGCGTTCAGTGCATGGACTGGAATAACTGTGCTCTGACAAAGAGCTGTCTATTGTAGAAATGACATCTATTATTTCATCATTGGGTTGTCAGTAAACCATTACTACATATAGAAAAGTATATTCTAAGTACTTGACTGCCATGATGACTAACTGAAGGCAAATACTTACAAGATGGTGTCTGGGTTATTTTCTATGTTGCGTGTTTATTTCATAGAATTTCCATATGTGTTTGAAGACCTCAAATCAGCACATACATAGGCTCTGAGAAACACTGGACATTGTCAGGTAATCTCAGGGCTAACAGGGAAGCCACATACTGTGCTTCATGAGGTCCATCTGGTAGTGGTTGTTAGAATGATATAATACATTTCTATTTGCAGGGTTTCATTTCCATTTAATTCTCTTCTTGTAACTACATGACCCTTTGCAGCACATTAGCAATGACGGTAAACATATTTTAACATCCAGCTACTTGGAGAAGTCCCATGGTAAAAAACAAAAACGTTAGGTGCTCATTGACAAAAACTTGATTGTATTCCCTTTTTATTAATACACTTCCTTAATCTGTAGACCTGGAAGCTGTCATTGTTATAAGTCATGCAATATTTTGGATTACTTTCTTTGCTCAAACAATAGCAATGCTAATTAAGTCAATGGAATTCTTTCATTACAAACTTTCATTAGTCACGATATCAGGATATATAATTAAGACTAAGTATCTTGTTACAAGGGGTGCAGCAGGTGCAACTGTGGTCGGGGTTAAAAATAGGATGAGTGGTCCTGTAACCCCGATATCTTGCCTCATGTTGGGACAGATCTCATGATTACCTCCCAGGAAACCCTAACAACAATTGAAGTCAAAGAAGAAGGCGATAAAATAAGCCTCCTCAAAATTGTTCCCCTCAGGCTTACTACCTCTTGATTCTGTTACTGAATTACAAAAATGCAAGAAGTCTAACACAGGAAAATAAGGAAAAATACGTGCAGAAGATGTTTGAGCTCATGTGAAAGAAGGTTGTGTGTATCCTGATGTAACCTTTTAAAAAAACGTAGACAGTCTTTGTATTTCAGTTTCAGTGCTGCATTTCTAAGTGGAAAGGCTGGTGGAGGGGGTGAATCTTTAGAGAGAACAAAAATTGGTCTGGTTGCATGTTTGCCAAGTGAAGCATCTTAGCTCCTTTGAGACTTCCAGCTGCCCTAACAGCTTTGCAACCTCAGCAAGCCCACCTGGCTTGATAGAGAACAAGAGAAAAACAGAGCGAGAAGAGGAGAACAGGAGGGGGGTAAAGATAAAGAAAATAGGAAAATGTAAAATGGAGAGAATATAAGATTAAATAAGAGAGAGTGAAGGAAGAAGGCAAGCAGAGTGAAAGGCAGATAAAGGTTAAAAACAGGTTTCTCCTCCATGCTTTTTCTCACAAAGCCCTGGTGCCATTCTGTTCTAAAGCACATTGTGCCAACTTTCACTTTCTTCTGCAATGGGCCTCCAAGGTGACGAGTTCAATTCTCAGTTCTGTCAAACAACTTTCATGACCTAGTTTCCAATTCTGCAGCGGGGCTGGAACAATGCCCTTCTCCTCTGCGTGAATCCAATCTTGCATTTGCACAGCAAAACAATGTCTTACTAAAGATAAGCCTTAGGGCTTTTGCAGTCCCCAGTTAAGTTTTCACCAAATCTGTAAAACAAAATCAGAGAAACAGTGTCATTTTTCATAGAAACTCGAAGTCTTATTAAGAAGGCAACACTGTTACTTCAATTCTACTGACGCATGGGAAAGTGTACAGGCTATCTGCCAGGTACCATTTTAACCGTCTGAGAACCACAATGATATACAGTGCATTGCTACACACCCTTCAGGCAATCAAAGAATTGACATTTGTTGGAATTTACATAATGTTGGTAGCCCAAAATGTTGGGGGGGTTGTGCTGGTTGTTAAATCAGCTACAAATGGTACTTAGTTGGTAGAATGTTGAGAAATACTTAGTGAGCCCTAGAAATATGTCACTTATTAAGAATGGGATGATTATGGATGACTTCCAGTAGAATTTCTGCAAATGTGCAGAAGGACACAGATAATGCTAAAGTCAGAAGGCTTTTCTTCACAGGCGAATATTTTTGTTTGCTTCACATTTCTAACCTGTCCAATTCAAGCAAAACCATCATATTTTAAAAATTCAAAATCATGCTTTGTAGGATGGGCCTTGTACCATGAAATGAATGTGTCTGCTTAGCCAGTACAAGATGATTATATCAGCATTTTATGGTGTGTTAAGGTGAAAAAACCATGAAGGTCATCCTTTTTGAAATAACCTTATTTGTAGATCTTGAATGGGAAGGCACTCTGCCTGGATGGACTTATGGTACAGGGTGCATTGTGCTATAAAGGGTTGTGGGGTCTTGGCCTAGTCTTATATAGCACAAAGGGGGCAGTTGGGTAGATCAACTATCTGCCTTGTGACAGCCCATTTAGCAGTGATGTATGGGGAGCTTGATCTCCTAATTTAGTAACTTGCCCTGGTTTTGCATCAGAATGGATGCTGCACCCCCAGACCTGCTGCTCTAGTTCCAGACCTGATGACCCTAGGTGAGAATAAGCCATTACCAAGAACCAGGTAAGGTTAGCAAATTAAAAAATAGGAAAGGTCACTGAGCAATTTATCCCTATAAAATTAGGCTGTGAAAAATGAGCTGTGATTTTAGTGGACTTGGCAACTGAACCCATAACTGTAAAATGGTACATATGACCCTGACAATTTTAGGAATTTTATATAATTATAGAAACCAGGGTCCGTGGGATCGCTTTTCAGCAGATGTAGGAAGGATAAATATACTAGGGATATCACAAAAGGCTATTCTGTAAATAAGGTTTTTTTATTTTCATAAAAGTCAGTGCTTTTTATAGATAAAAGCTATCAAGTTAGTCTAGACAATTCCTTCTTATCTGCTGTCAAAATCTATAATTCTGTCCCAAAGGGCACAAGCCTATCTATTTGTTTGATTTGTCACAATTTTACCGCAGAGCATAAAATTTGAAATATATCTAAATACAAACATCAATGATTGAAAACTAACAAAGTCAATCAGGCATTAAACATTTCATTGGAGAAGCATCTCATACATCTCCATAAAATGTATGATATTCAGTGGCGGGACTACCGGGGTCGCAGTGATCGCGACTGCGACCGGGCCCTGGAGTTCTGCCAGTCAGGGGGGCCCAAGGGGTGCCGAGCGGTTGCTCGGATGTGTCGCACCCCCCACCACAGGACTGCACGGTAAGTGACCTACAAAGGGGTGTAGGGAGGGAGTGGGTAGATCGTGAGAAGGGCGGGGGAGAGGGTAGATCGTGAG
>VKOC01018563.1:0-11546 GCA_009364415.1 Spea multiplicata | reverse complement strand
GTAAAGTCTGTTGTCAACCGTTATTCCTAAATCCTTCTCATTGGTAGTTTCCCCCAAGGATATTCCATTTAAAGAATAGGTTGCATTTTTATTATTTTTACCATAATGCATAACTTTGCATTTCTCTATATTGAACCTCATCTGTTACTTGCACGCCCAGTCCCCAACTCTGTCTAAATCTTCCTGCAAAGAGGAAACATAAAGATTAGTCTGAATTACCCTGCCTAATTTTGTGTCATCAGCAATAATTGTGACATGGCTCAATGCAGCTTGGGAGATCATTTATAAATAAATTAAGAAGAGGACCGAGGACAGATCCCTGAGGAACTCCACTTAATACCTGCGTACAGGCTGAGAAATATCCATTCATAACAACCCTCTGCACTCTATCTTTCAGCCAATTTGTGATCCACATACAGCATATTTGCCCCTAAGACTATTTCTGTTAATTTATAGAGTAGCCTTTTATGTGGAACCGTATCAAATGCCTTAGCAAAGTCCAGATAAATCACATCTACAGCCAACCCCAGGTCTATTTTTTTACTAACTTCTTTATAGAATGCTAATAGGTTGGTTTGACAAGATCGGTCTTTCACAAATCCATGTTGACTTCTACTAATTGGATTATGGATCAAGATATGATCTTGAATGTATACCTTTAGCAACCCTTCAAATATTTTCCTCACTACCGATGTTAGGCTTACTGGGCTGTAATTGCCCGGTTGAAATTTTGATCCCTTTTTAAATATGGGCACAACATCTGCCTTGCGCCAATCTAATGGAACTATGCCCTAGCTGAAAGAATCCCTAAAGATTAGCAATAATGGTTGGGCCATTATTGAAAAGTGACAAAATGACCCTAGTTGTACACCTTGAACTATCAACCTTCATAAACCATATGTTTTTGGGGGGAGATAATCAGTAACTGTGACACTAATTGCAAGTTTAATCAGCCACCATCTGCCAAATTGAAAAAAAAATAATTTTAAAAACGTTGATCGCATGCCGTTGCAATATTTGCCTCTATAACTGGTGAGAAAAATAAGATGGAAAATCCTGGCCTAAAAACTCTGCATTAATGGAATAGATACAACCCCATTTACAAATTACAGGCATGGATCACAGGTTGTACACCCCAAAGCCAGCCCTGGCATCCACACTGCCCACATAGGACCTTACCAGCAATCAGAAGACTTGCCATCTTTGTCCCCAAACAGCAAAGCACAAGTCAACTTTATCCCCAAATAGCCTGTCCTATGCCATCTTTGTCCTATAAACACCCAGTGTGAGGTACTTCTTACCAGGAGGAATCCAGCATGCAGGAATGGAACACACTTGCTCAATACGGAACACGCACAAGGGGCCTGGAGAGGATAACAGGTCGCTTGGCGGTATAACCGTAAGCACGGGTGGTCAAGACAGAGCCGTTTAGTAGACCAGGGTCGGGATGCCAGAGGTACACAGGAGCCGTTGAGAAAGCCGGGGTCAGGATGCCAGAAGTACACAGAGCTGTTTAGTAGACCGGGGTCAGGATGCCAGAAGTACACAGAGCCATTTAGTAAACCGGGGTCAGGATGCCAGAAGTACACAGAGCCGTTTATAAAGCCAGGGTTAGGATGCCAGAAGCTCACAATAACCGTTAAGCATACCAGGGTCAGGATACCAGGATACACAAGAGAGGATATACTGAAAACGGAGGGGCTCACGAGATACGGGAACCACTAGTGTTACTGAGCAACGGTAGAAGGAAGAAGATGCTTTAAATAGCCCAGGGGGTGTTCCCTGACGTCTGAGACGTACCCGCGTCCTCCGTCGCCATATCGACGCGGCGGAATCCAGCAGGTGGTCATATTCATGAAGCGGCCGTGTGTGCGTTCATCTAAGGTAGGTGCCTTACACCCTGCCTATGCCATCTTTGCCTTTCCACAAATCAATTATACATCTATGATACACACAAACACTTTTGTAGTCACTCACCAATTGACATTTTCATTCACATAATTCATTCACATAATCGTTTATTCTCTCACTCAGACAAATCATTTACATATATTAATTAATGCACTCTCACAAATTATCTCCCTCATTCAGACAATTCATCTTCTTCCTCATTCAGACAATTCATCCACACTTTAATTCATACTCCCTCATTCAGACAATTCATCCACACACTAATACGTGTATTCTCTCACTCAATCTCTCTCTTTATTCATTTCAATAATCTACCCCTCTCTCCCTTCCTCCCCATAACCTACCCCTTACAAAAAATTACTGCAGTTTTTTCTGAAGTAATACTGCAGTTTGTAGAAAAAATGCAGTTTTTTGGACATGAAAAAACTGCAATACTGCACATTTACTGCAGTTTTACTGCAGTTATTTTTTGTAGGTAGTACAAATGCAGTAAAACTGCAGTACATTGAAGTACAAGTGCAGTAAAAGTGCAGTATTGCTGTTTTTTCATGTCCAAAAAACTGAATTTTTCTACAAACTGCAGTATTACTTCAGTTTGTAGATAAAACTGCAGTAATTTTTCATACCCCCTCTCCCTCCCTTCTCATCTACCCCTTTCCCTTCCTAACTTCTCACAATCTACCCCCTCCCTCCCCATATCTACCCTATCCCCCCTTGTACCTTCCAGCAGTCTTGCGGCGAGTCTCCCGGTGCTCAGCATTACAAGCCGGCACCGAGACTGAGCTAGAGGGCTCGCATAGGAGAGAGAGGGGCACCGAACGGGTACTGAAAACTTGATAAGCGAAAACCACTTGGTGCCCCTCTCTTGAAAAAAAAACTACCCCCCCTCCTTCCTTCTCACTATCTACCCCCTCTGCTTATTCCTTATTCTTTCTCCTCCGCATCAATCACGGCTGCAAACAAAAAAAAGAAGCCCTGAAGCGTGCGTATAACTATCCACATCTCCATGATGAGTAACTGTATTTGCTGTTATTTTGCAGTGAAATGAAATCTTGATATTTTGGAATATTTACACTATACCTCTCAAATTTCCAGTAGTAAAACAAAGTGATTTTATCCTGTTTGCCAGACACTCGGAAAATATATTTTATTAAAAGCAATGTTTAAATGCGGGTGGTATGTCTATCACAATTCTAATGGTTTGTTTTGATGATAATTCTAAACTTCACAAATGTTATGCACTTTACATAACATACAGAATATATAAGATCTGATTAACTATGTCATTTCTTCACATTAGGTCATTAGAAACAGGATACAATAAAACATACCCCGTATTTTGTGCCGATACTACCTGCCATCATTTATTTGGCCTACAGACCTTTAAAACATACTTTAATTAGCACTACTAGCAACCTCAAACTACCAGCTGTATGGTAGCTATTATACTGTTTATGTTTTTTCCCATTAAGCATCATATCCAAATTTAGAAACATGTCAGGTTTTTACCAAACATAAGCTCTGGGCCAAATTTTATAATGTTTTCCATCTTTGTCTAGGTTGGGGGGGTTTAATTAACATGATTGTATAAGGAAAGGACGGCGTCATTGAATCCCTGAGTTATCTCAATAAAATCCATTGAAGGAGACCAACTGCTTTATGATCGCTCTTAAATAAAATCTTGCTTATTGTTTACACATTGTGATAACTGTTTATATCACAACACTATGCTTTTACTAACCAAGCTTTTCTGGTTGATTTTTTGATACCTGTGATTTATGTTAATTGACTTGAAATCTTGCCCTTACATTTTTGCCCAAACTTTCCAGGAGATATCAAGTTTCTTGCTGTTTTTGGGGAATTATACAGAAATCTATGTTTCAAGGTAAGTGGGATTTAGTTCTGAAGCAACCAATATGATCCATATGTATCAACTAAAAACAAGTCCCACTCCAAGATACAAATGAATATAGACATTACAAACAATCATCAAACACAAGGAATTATTCTTTGAAAAAAGAGAGTAAAAACAGGATATTTAAACAGCTAAATTATTGCTGCTCATTTACAGGTCATTTTTATCAATTATAGATTTTTACAATATATAAAGATGCACCAGATGATAAGATGCACCAAACTTTTACCAGTAAAACATAAAGAAAGACTAAATTACCAAACTTTTGGAATATAAATCTAATCCATTAAGCATTTTGGAATATACCAATTTACTACATATTTATCAGAAATGTCGTCCAACATTTTCAGTTTTGGAAATCCCATTCGTTTGTCCAATTGTCATGGAAACAAGAAATAAACACGTAGAAGAAGCTGAATGGAAAAATGGTTAAAATGGAAGTCATGGCAACAAACAAATGGACAAAGATTTTCAGATATTGCGTGCATTCCTTTTTCGTTTCTTTCCTCCAATATTACATTCATTCATTAGTTATTTAGACGAATGGATGAAATGGTAAAATTCAGCACGAAAACGCATTCGTACAAGCAAGTCTAATATATACCCAAAAGTGTGTTGACACCCCTCCTAGTTATTGAGTTTATTGCTAACAGGTGTATGTGGAAGCATCTAGGAGTAACAACAGCTCAGCCACAAAACTGTAGACCACACAAATTCACAGTATTGGGCTGCCAAGTGCTGAAGAGCGCAACACAAAAGTCACATCTCAGTTCAAAGCTGCCTCTGGAGGTAGCATCACCCAAAGCTTTATGAAATGGGATTCAATTGCTAAGCAGCTGCATACATGCAAAATAACACTATGCACAATGCTAAGCGTCTGCTGGAATTGTGTTACGGCTCTCTACTTATTTCAAATGAGGTGCCTTTCCTCCCTGTGTAAGGCTAAGTCAGCTGATTGCTAACAAGCAGTTTTGCATTCCCTGTGTCAAGACTGACTCAGCTGATGTTTAACTGCCTCACAATTACCATAGTTGCCCACCTGGCTGATATCAGGCAATTCCTTTCTGGCTATTTAATCAGCGAGTTCCATTTCCTCTTTTTCCTTTGTGTCTGTTCTGGCTTTGTGTTATTTTGTTTCCTGTGTTCTTGTGTATGACCAGGCTTTGTCTGACTTCTCTCCTGGCTCCTGATCCCTGGCTATTGTATACTGACTTCGCTGATCTTCGTATCCCTGAACCCGTCTGACTACCTGTCCTGGCTACCGAACCTGGCTTGTCTTTTGATTACGTTTTGGACTACAATTCTGTCCTTTGCCTTTAAAGGTGTTCCTGGTTCCTGACATAGAATAAACTTCTCTGGAGTGATGAATTCTGGTGAAAGAACCTGGGTTTGGTGGATGCCAGGAGAATAATACCTACCACGATATATAGTGCCTACCGTAAAGTTTGGTGGAGGAGGTATAATGGTCTGGTGCTGGTTTTCACGGTTAGGTCCAGTGAAGGGCAATGTTCATTCTACAGCATACAACAGCATTTTAGACAACTGCATGCTTCCACATTTGTGGCATCTGATTGGCCCCAAATTTATTCTGCAGCATGACAAAGGCCCCAAACATACAGCCAAAGTCATTAAGAACTATCTTCGCTGTAAAGATGAAAAATGAGTCCTGAAAGTGATGATAGGGCCCCCACTAAGCCCTGATCTCAACAACATCAAGTCTGTTTGGGATTACATGAATAGAGAAAAGCAACTGCTAAGTTCCTTCAAAAACCGTGTACCTAGAAGAATTGATGCTATGTTGAAGGCAAAGGGTGGTCACATATAATATTGATTTGATTTACGTTTTTCTTTTCGTTCACACACTTTGCTTTATTTTAAATGATAAAGATAAACTATGAACATTTTGTAAGCATTCTTACTTTACAGCATTTTTTCACATATGCCTACAATTTTGTACAGTACTATGTATTACATAAAATTACAAGATTAGGGTTACAAGATTAAGGCTATCTCAGATTGTGAGAAAAACATCTAAGCACCAAAGTTGAGTTACATGAAAGGTATATTTGTTTTACAGTACAATTTTACATTAACCATGTTCATGAGACCTTAACCTCTATGATATTAGTTCAACCATTTTTCCAGCACATGTAAAGTACCTCACAGTGGAGTGTATAAGGGAAAAATTGATACATTTCCTACACACTAGGCAGCAACACACGAAATACTAATTACTAATGTGGTCACTACCTGACACAACTACAAAGTGGACCCCGGACACACATTGTAAGGGTTTTATAAGGAAGGCTAGAACGCTTACCAAATCCAGAGAAGAGTTTTCCTCCTACCCGTCCTAGATTTTTGACAAGGTTAGAGGTTGATTGCGGAGAAGTACGGTTCCGGTTGTGTTTTATGGATGGTTTATTCGTGGTACTTGGTTGATGTTTGTAGTTTCTCATACGAGGTATGGAAACTGAGGTTATTTTGAAGTTTTGAGGGCCTTTTTCCACGGTCAGGGTCCCTAGGGATAGAATGGGCCGTGGTGCTTATGCCCACATGCTAGTGCAATTTACGGCTTGTGGTATGGGTATGCGGCAACAAGTTGGAGAAAGTTCCCGGAGGGAGGTGAAACTGTTGGTTAAATCGGAATATTGTTGTTTTTAGGGGTGTGTTAGTAATCTCCATAGGGAGATTGTAATCCGTTGTTGTAATCCGGGTGGAGGGACCCTAAATCACGGAGGTTACAGGGTTACAATATAATGTATGTTTTAAGTTTTAAATAAGGTCTTTATGTATCACAGTCTTTTGATGTTTTTTATTCTGCAATGAATATTGATGGTGACGATAACAACAGGACCCACAATATATCTAGTGCTGTGATCATGTCTTAATGCGATGCAAAAATTTCATCTTTTATGAAATAAAGTACAAAAAATGCATTTTGTTAAACTGTGTTATGCTATAATTAAGAGTCCAGTATATCAGAATGAAGTACAGCTGCTCTACCTTTCACTTCAGAACAGTCGGAATGTGGCTTTTATTTTCTTTCTTCTTCTTTTTTTATGGAGCTTTTGACCAATTTGATGAAGATCGCAGCCAAGTTAAGTGCACGATAGTTGCCAAGAGCTAGACTACCATGTGAAACTTGTTAAGCCTCATCTCATACAGCTACAACTGTAATATGACACGTTATTCACCTTGCGGCAA
Source organism: Spea multiplicata (assembly GCA_009364415.1). NCBI lineage: Eukaryota > Metazoa > Chordata > Amphibia > Anura > Pelobatidae > Spea > Spea multiplicata. The sequence continues at coordinate 4,513 of VKOC01018563.1, read as the reverse complement.
TAAAATGATAAAATGGTTAACCTGCTTTATTATGTGATACCTGATTTTGAGTGAGCATATTGAATGTAGTTTTACTAGTGTGTGGAGCTTATTTATTCTTGTTTTGCTTACTTTGGCAATGAGGTTGGAATTGTTATAAAAGACAATGGAGTTTATTCACTAAGTACTAAGTTTACATGTGAGATGTGTGAAAATATTTGGACTTAACTCTAAATGAAAAAACCCTGGTACGTTTTTACTGCCAGAAGATCTGAGCCATTCATATCTAATTTATTGTTCAATTAGTGAGATCCTCACATTAGCTAAGCAAATTAGTGTCAGCATTGTCCTGCCTGTGCACTGCTGACTGGATCCCGCATTTTCCCAAAATATAGAGATAGGAAGCATTATTTTGGATTGTGAAGCCCACAGCGTACTTCTATTGAGCATGTTTCCAATACCTATTACAATACAATCCTTTAGATCAAACAACAATTAAACTGTTTTCAATAATACATAGACATATTGATTAAGCATCTACAAACTAAACTGGTGTCCATGTGACCAATACCACTAAACCCAAACATTGCCCACATAATCCACAAGCCAAAATGCTTACACCTGCAGATGGACAGACTGCCTTAAAACACGTCTCCCTCGGGACCGAGCCTGTGGGGAAACCAAAGGTTATAAATAAACCACCAACATGTTGCCTCCCAATTGATGATGGCCACCCCAAATTTTATTTGTCAAACATCTGCTTCTTGTGAGGAAACCCTCTGCCACAGCCACCACATAGATCCCTTAAATGTGCTGGCTCCTTCACAAGGGCATTGCTTTCTCCAGAGCAATCCTCATATCTAGTAACCAAATATGCATCCCAATGTGGTTCAAATGTGCACTGTCCTTGCAAAAAAGTGTAGCATTTTCATCCTCCAGATCCAGATGCACACAATGCACCAAAAGAGGTGTAAGAGACCTTGCGTAATCCTTTGTCAATATCATCGTTGACAGACCGGAACTTCCCTGGCTACTTCTTGGTACAAACCCCAACGGTGAAACCCTGAGATTATCCAAAGAGATAATCCAACCTAAACTAACATCCTTTAGCAATTTGTCAGGCACTGCTCCTTTGGAAATCTTCCCCTTGAGAGGGGGTGAAGTGGTTAATGCTAACCCCTCATGTTTAACCATACATACTTAAGGGCTCCAGCAGTGAATTTCCAGCAAAACCTTTTTTTTTTTTGTTGGTAGCTGCCGACGGTGCCCCAGAGATTTCTATTAGAATCATAGTAATTAATGTTACAATATGGCTTAATTGCAAAACATATTTTATGGTTCAATTTAAAACGTGTGATTTCTTGAACAATTAGCTTCAGAAATATAGCTGGCATCGTGCTTTTGAGCTCTCTAAAATCACATCATAAGGCAGTGGAATTTAAATTCTGGTGACCCTAGGATAAAAGAAAATATCTAAACTCTTAAGATTATAAGAAAAATCATGAGTTTCCAAAATGTGTGATGAGAGTTCCCTGCTATTCTAATCTCTTATTTGGTGTGACTTTAGTTAGGCTACATACATTCAACCAAAAACCAGGGAATTCTAAGGAGTGGTTTTCCACCTATGTCTTTGTATAAATAACCCATGCGAGCTTGTTGCATTATGTACATTTTTTGCTGGTCACACAATGCATAATGGTATCTTTAATGGCCTTTAGGATGAAGTACATTGTCTCTGTAACAAGATACCCATATTCACATAATTTAATTTAAAATGCATGCAATTTAACAGGAAAAGTACCTTCAATACAAGGCATGTGCAGATGGTTAAATTATAATAATTTGTAACATTTGTAACAATAATCCATAGGTATTACAAGATTTATTACATACAGCATTTAGGGTAATCTTTCAATTTTAAATATGTGACATTCTTGTTGTAGTTATACAGTGCTAAAATAACTGTGAGATGGGGAAAACTTCCCTTAAAGCCTAGTATATATTGAAGCCCAAAGTGTTCCTATGGAGCCCCCGGGTTTAGATTCATCACCATTGGTGTTTTAAGTGGCTTGTAAAGCCTAGTATGCACTTTTTTTGGCCTGGTAAGAACACCATGGATTCATTGACCCTTCTCCTACACTGTTTTTTTTCCCCAATTTTATTTCCACACTGGCCTGGCTTATGGCTGGTCGGTGGTGGTTTTTGTACTCTGCCTGTTGGTGGATGTGGGTTGACCTTTTGGCATCCACATCCCCTCGAATACTTCAGTGTGCCACCTCTTTGGGGAGAAGATCCGAATCTCCTTTGATTTTACCAGAGAAGAAAAAGGGTACATATACAAAGGTGTATGGATGGCAATGGGAATGGAGCACCGGCACCAGGTGACACCATCTTCACCTTAGGCTTTTTAACTTAAATCATCATTTAATAATAACAGGGGCTGCACACTTGCTTAGATTATCTCTGTAACAGAGTATAATTGCCTTTATTGTTTAATCTTTTGATATTTTCTTCAATTAAGAATTAAGAATAAGATTAATGCCTGAGAAAGGGACCTAAAAACTTGGTCTTGAAAGCTTGAAATTAAACTCTTAGCCAATAAATGGTATCATTTTATACTTTTCTCCCATCTTTTCTTCAAAAATACTTTGCTCTCATGGATATCAAACAATTGCAAACACAATACATGTTTATAAAAAACAAGTGAAATATATATGTGGCATAATTATTGGCACCCTTTTAGTCAATATAATATAATACCTGATGCGGTTGGAAAATACATGGCAAGGGAGACCTTTGTTTAGTACAGAAGCTCTTCAGATGTTTCAAATTCTGAGGTCGACGCTGGTGGACTCTACTCTTCAGTTCACCTCACAGGTTTTCAATGGGGTTTCGAGTCAGGGAACTGGGATTGCCATGGTAGAACAATGATTTTATGGTAAGTAAACCATTTTTGTGTTGATTTTGATGTATGTTTTGGATCATTGTCCTCTTGAAAGATCCAACCACGGCCCATTTTAAGCTTTCTTTCAGAGGCAGTCAGGTGTTTAATATTTGATGATATTTGATAGTGTCTATGATACTATGTATCCTAACAACTTGTCCAGGTCCTCTGGCAGGAAAACAGCCCCAAAACATTTAAGTGTCACCATATTTAACCGTGAGCATGAGGTACTTTTCCATGTGGCTACCACACTGTATGCACCAAACCCACCTCTGAGGTTTATTGCCAAAAAGCACTATTTTTTTCATCTGACCATATAACCTGATCCTTTTGAAGTTGCAGTAATGCCTGGCAAAATGAAGGCCATTTGGTTTTGGATGAGAGTGGAGGCTTTGTTCATAGTTAAGGACTTCTTAAAAATGATTTTAGGGCACTAGGTCAGAAACTTAGGCAAAGGACCTCCAAGGTAATGTTCTCTGGAATATTACCAGTACCACACGCTACTTCAGGGAAACAGAGGGAGCTTAGGGAGATCAATGCGTGGTGTAAGAAAGAGGGATTTGGGTTTTTGGAGAACTGGGCAGACTTTGCAGTCTGCTACAGACTCTACAGCAGGGATGGACTGCACCTCAATGAGGAAGGGGCTGCAGTGCTAGGGGAGAGGATGGCTAGGGGAATTGAGGATCTTTTAAACTAGGTTCGGGGGGAATAAAGATATAAATGAAGTGCTAGCTAGAGTAGACTGGGAAGGGGGGTCTAGCTATGGGAAAAGGGAGTGAGAGCATTGGTGGGGTTAGCACAGACAATATGGTGTTGCATAGTACAAAACCTGCTGTCAAGAATTATTTGTCAACCGTTACACCAGAAATGGGTAGTAACCTTAAATGTCTTTTAACAAATGCGAGAAGCTTGGCAAACAAAATGGGTGAGCTGGAAATATTGGTAAGTAATGAACAATATGACTTGATTTGTATCACGGAAACATGGTGGGATGATACGCATGACTGGTCAATACACTTACAAGGGTATTCACTTTTTAGAAGGGACAGAGAAAGTAGAAAAGCGGGAGGGATTTGTTTATATGCAAACCCTAAGCTTAAGCCCAGTATTAAGGAAGATGTGCATGATGACAGTAGTGATGTGGAGACGCTGTGGGTGGAGATTAACCTAGATACTAGAAAGAGTCACACATTACTTGTGAGTGTATGCTACAAGCAGTGGCGTCGCTACAGGGGGGCAATTGCCCCCCCTAGGTTAATCCTTGCCCCCCCTGTTGCCCCCCTGCCAAATTTGGAATAAAGTCGCAATGCGACTTTAAATCCCGTTTTTTTTTTTAATTATTATTTTTTTTAAAATTTGGAGGAGAGAGAGGGTGCAGCCCGCGTAAGATCGGCAGCCAAGGCAACCGATCTTACGCAGGCCGCACCTCGAGCCCTGCTACTTACCTGTGGGAGGGTCTTCTGCACTGCATACAGGAAGCGGAAGCTAGCAGACAACGCAGAGGGAGGCCGCGCCCCCTGCTGAAGTCTGTGAGCGGCATCGAGGAGCTGCAGTGCAGGTAAGGGGGTGGGGAGGGTGCTTAAATGAGTT
>VKOC01018562.1:0-13816 GCA_009364415.1 Spea multiplicata | reverse complement strand
AGAGAATAAATAATATCCACAGGAAATATACAGCATTCAACATGGCGTACCCTAAAAACATTTGACTTGTTTACATTAGGTGTCATTATACATGCCATTAAATTTTATACTGCATTTGATTTAGCCTGGTTATTACCTGGAATTAATGGTCATTCACAGAAAATTAAAAAGTATCTTAATTATTTTCACACTTTAGCAATAATGAAAAATGAAAAACAAAGGCGTAGCATTGTTTGCACTAAAATATTAAAAGCACATTTAAAACATCAGAAAAAATACATTTGCTCAAAGACAGATATATTTCCAGTGTACTTTGGGAAATAATTGTAGATTAAAGCTTCATTTTCTTGTTCTTCTTTTGAAAACTTATGTAAACTTTTCCTCGCTGTAAAAGAGTTAAAACACTTGAATGAATATTTTATGACAATGTCCCAAAGGTGTAATAAACAGGTAAAACAACTGCATAGCCTGCTTTACCCTAACAAAGACAATTTTGTTTAACAAGTATTAGCAAAGTTTTTGCAGAGAAAAGAGCCAAACCTATTTTTAATGCAAGAAGAATTAGGTGTACCGAGATACAATCAACATGCCAAAGCCAGTCTCAAACATGGAACAAAACACATTAATTTCTCAGGTAAGTAATCAAGTTAAATCTGGTTAAAACCCCTTAAGAGCAATGACTTTCACAGACAGTTTCAGCTGGAAAAAGTAGCCTATAATGTTAAAAGTACAAGCTGCTTTCTGAATTTCAGAATTAACGTTTCAATGTTTTTTTTATGGTTTAGTGGTACTTTAAAGCACTGTATTGACCTGAATACAGGCTGAAGTCTTAAAACTGGAACATATACAGCATATCTGCTGTAAACGTGTTTTGAAAAATGTATTTCTTCTTAACTGTTGCCCACACAAGTATTGTTTATTTGGTTTAAATTATGCTTCCAATGTTCCTTATGTACAGTAGTTAATGTTTCTTCATGTTTCCAAATTGAAACATTCTACTAATTTACACATTTATCACCAAACCTTGCTTTCGAATTTTAGACTTCTTTTTCTAACTCATATTGCTAAATATTAATAAAAAAAGAAAAGAAAAAATAATTTAAAAAAGTTTGTATTTAGTCCATTGTATTACTAACCTTCATTGACAAAGAAGTCAGCCATGTAAAATGCTACATGCACAGCCTCCGCTGTGTGCGAAATGTCAGATGTTTTCCTCCATTCAAATGGATTTTTTTCTGGATGCCACTGGACTCCATAGATTGGATAATGATACGCTAAAAAAAAAAAATCAGGCAGTAAAATATCATATTAAAAATTGTATTCACAACTGAAACTGAGGCAACTATACTGTAAGCCTAGAGGCGTACTGCATGACTCTATACCTTTAAGTTTTTTCACATTTTGAAGTATAATATAAACGATAATAATTATATAGGGGTTTTTCCAAAAATACCTTCAAATGTAGAAATAAATTCCACAACGCCATCTGTGTTTGTTGTCAAAACATTATAGAACTTCTTTAGTCTCTCATTGGCTGTAAAGTTCTGCAGGGGAAAAAAACTACCATAGTCAAACAGTTATATCATTTTTTACATTCGTGTGCCCCAGGTCTCTCCATGATATCAAAAGTGTTTCTGGGGTTTATTCTCTAAAATGGAAGTTTGCTGAAAACTGCAGTTTTTAATTCAGTTCAAAAGTCAGTGAGATGTCAGTAAGCAAATCAGCTCATCGACTGAAATATGCATTATGCAGGGCCAGCTCATTGTTTCATGAAAGACAAATTTTGTTATGTTTAATGAAGTCAATGAATTAAAACTACAACTCTTCGGCCAACTACTTTACTGAATAAACACTACTTTGCATACCTCCAGGCAGAGTTTAAGAGAGAGATGTGAAACCCCAGTAGTGATTACTATGAATTCAAATTAAGACAGAAAGTTAAATGTGGCGGTAATAGTAAAGGGACCCTGGTTACATGTAGTGCAATGATAACAGAAAATACCAGGTCACAAATGATAGCTAACTGAAAAGTCAGCTCTTTATTAAGCACTTCAGATTTTTATAAATACAACCACCTGTCTCCAAACATCTGCACTGGAAAATCACTAGTACAATATAGAGTTGGCCTGCACTTTAAAATGTAGCACAAGAATTAGGAATACTGGGTGCAATATGTAAAACAAACCAAAAAGTTACTTAGTGACAGGTGTCAAATTCAGTAACAGTGTAAAGTGCTTGAGTTGAACGAAGTGCGATGTAGTAGGATAAATAGATTTATGAAATATACCTTCATGGAAAGGCTCCAGTGGTGAAAGTTGGCAGTTACAGGCTTCTTGGAAAGAACATTATATAATTCTGTTGGAATATTGCTGAATAATTTGCTTTTTAATGCATCTAGAATCAATAAAGAAATATAAATGTGTAGTATATGGTAAAAAATAAAACAATTAGATGTGAAACATACTAATCCACATTAGAAGTCAAGTTTAAATAAAAAGTATTAGTCTTAATTGCTTATCATAATATAAATCAATGCATATAAAAACAACGGTAATGTACATGTATATAAAAAATGTATTGTATACAAGTATATACCTAATTAATATTATGAGGAAGTTTAACACTTTCCACCACATCAAATGTAATTCGTACGCACACACACACACGTGTACACACTTTTTCATGAATCAGAAAACAAACAAAAGAGGTATAAGTATCTACCTGGACTAAAGTTCAGTGGCAAGGAGATATCTTCGGTGTTAGTCAGAGTCAGCAATAGTTCTCCGCTTGTAAGGTATGTTAGCTCTTCAAATCCTAGACACGTGCCCCAGATAGGAAAATAGTCACCTTTATCATTGGCCTAGACGGAAACAAAAAGTATGTTAAAGGACTACTCAACTCATATATCCAAGCAACGTACATAGTGAAGTCAATTTTCTATGCACTTCAGAGCCTGCATGCAGCAAGTGTATATGGGATTGGAGGCAGCAGCAACACAAACAGTTTTAATTGGGAGCGCTACGATACATGAGCTTACGTATGCATCCTGCTTCCAGTAGAGGCAAGCACAGAGAGGATGAAAATGATACCATGCAAAACGAAATACGTAAATAAAACAAGTACCTTTAAGGACAATACTATGCAATGTGTGCTATAATTTAGGATCACAGTAAATAAAAGTGTGTATGATTTATGCTCAAATTTAGCTAAACCTGGGGGAAGGCTAGTTAAAATACAACAATTTTCATGTACTAAATAGAGACTTAAACCTTATAATATTGAGATTGAGAAATTTGGCTCAGAGGTTTTAACTCTATATTGTTCTTTGGTGAAATTTAAAAGAAGAAAATTGAATGTTTCACTTGTGGTCAATTCTATAGTACACATAGATACTGAATGTGAACAGCATGTTACCTTTAGCGCCAAGTCATAAAATATTTTGGCCACTTTAGCATATTCGGAGTGTATAAGGTCAACACCACCACCTGGGAGAAGGACTCTGAAAGTAATAAGTCCAATGTGAGCAAAGCATTTAGAACACATTTTCAAAGAAGGTATACAACTTGACGAAAACTGCAATGATGCACTGGACAGAATGGAGAAAAAATTATCCAAAACACCTGAAACCACAATTTTTAAACATTTCTGAATATAAAGAAATGTTGTGAACCATAACGTTAGCATGACAATGTTGCCAAGGAGCTGTGACTACATGACAACAGAAACACAAAAACTCCTTAATCAATACAGAGAAAAAAGTGCAGATCCATTGTGGGCCTTACAGGACAACATTAAAATATGACTTGAAACTATTGTGATAAAAATGCTGTAAAGCACCACAAAGCAGAATTATCTGAGATGAAGTCATAAATCAATTCAGATTTGGACTTCAAGAAGGCAAATCAGTAATTTTGCAATTGTGTTCACCACTCAGAATGTATTCACTATTCATTAAGAAGGACCAACACTGGTTAATAAACTGAACATGTAAAATCTCAACAGTAGATGTATAGTATACAAAACCAACCAAGCTCTTTGAAACTGGAGAAGCTCACATAAGTTTCGGTGTTCATAAGGCATAGTGAAGTTGAAATGTTTAGCTATCCTGGAAATTCATGCTTTGCTAAATTACCATATTTGCTTGATTATAAGACGACACCCAAAATGTCAATATTAATTTATGAAAAAAAGCCTGAATATAAGACTACCCTATAAGAAAAAAGTTTTACTAGTAAATATTAATTCAACATAAACTGTACTTTTCATAATTTAATAAAAACTATGATTGAGAAAAATGCATTTTTTGTTTTTATATCCCTTTTTCTTTGCCAACCTGCCCCCGCTATGCACATATGCTCCCCATATACCCCCTTATATGCCACTCTGCCCCCCCAGAAATGCCTTATACCCTCAATATGCCACTTTGCCTCCCTGATATTCCTTTTAACCTCCTATATGCCCCTCTGCCTCCAGAAAGCCCTTATACCCCACCATATGCCACTCTTACCAGTGCTTCCCAAGACTTCTCCCCGTGCTTCAGATTCCTTGGTGTGTAGTGGGGCAGCCGGTGAAGGTCTGCACGATGCGCACAGAAATCCTCCGCTGCTGCCGGCACTTCCGTCGTGGCTTCTATGAATGAGCACTGGAAGCTCATGTGATGCCGGCGCTCCGTCATAGAAGCCCCGGCAGTAAATATAATTTACTGTACACAATTGATCACAATATAATTGACTGTACATCTGCATAGTGCTAGCTAAGTTAAAAGCTCACTTGCCTTCTCTGGCAAGTAGGAATGACCATAAAAAATATAAACAAATTTATGCATACTTGCTAATTGCAGAAAAGAAGAAGCTAAGGGACAACATCTGTCTAGTAGATTAAGAGGTTATGCACAATGTGAATGTTTTCTTTATTACAAGGTAAACTAGAAGTAATAATATTTTTAAATAATAATATTTAATTATTACATAATAATATTTAAAAATATTTTTACACATGGGTACTCATTCATCCCTCTCCAACGGCAAGTGTTTCAAGACATTCTGGAAAAATAGCAATGTAAGTCTGGAAGACTTCACAAAGCAAAATTATATAAATCTATCTGCAATCAAGTGAAAATGGATGTCAATACATACCCATTAATGGAATTGAATATCTCCACATACTCTTCCTCAGGAAGATTAAGCCTTTAAAAAGAAAATGGTAAAATATAAATAGGCAGTTCCACACACACACACATGCAATATAATTATTCAGTGCTGCACCCCACGTTAAGTGGACTTACCACACACCATAAAATAAAGCATATAAGTATTGTGTTCTCTTAATTCTGATGAGCATAAATATCTTCATTCTTCAACTTTTAATAAAAAATACTAAGTGCACTCAGCCAGACAAAAACATGGAAAATAAAATAATAAAATGTGCTTTCTGTTTAAGACAGATTTTCATTGTTGATAAAGATGATAGCCTATTCACTAAACCACTATGCTTATTGTCACAGCAGAATAGTAATAACAATTTCTGTATATAACTGAAACAACTACTTTCAAAAAACAGACCCTCATAGTAATAAATCTACTTAATAAGCAATGTGAGGAATGAAAGAAATGGCAAATTTACACTGAATCTGTATAGATAACAAAATATCAAAACTTCCCATCAGAAGTTGTAGAGGCTAATACATCTATCTGGGAACTTTATAGATCTGGGAAAACCCAGGTATGCTAACACAGCGAGGGGATTTCAACATGTGTGCGGTAGGCATAAAGCTATCCTGAAAAATATGCACACTAGATGGGCCAAATGCTTCTTATCTACTGTCAAATTCTATGTTTTGAGATATTTAGCACTTTGGTGCCCTATCCTAAAATCCTTTAAATACAAATTGGCTGTCAATTAACATGACTTCTGCAAAGAAGTGCTGTGATAAGGTCTGAATGTTGGAGTATAACACTTACAGAATGTACATCCCAGAAAAGTTTTCTAGTGAGTAATGTAAATATTGTTTGTCTATAATGACTTGAAGCGCACGCTTACTTTATGGGAATTACTCTTGCTCCTGCAGATTCTAGTGTCTTCACATAAGAAGCAGCAATGTATGATTTTCCATAGGATTGTAACTCTTCAAAGTGGGTCTCTTGTGCTAATATCCCTGTAATGGAAATGGAGAATCAGCCACAGCAAAATATACACTTTTTGCCATTAACAGAATATAATAATCATTTCGTTTTATACGTAACTTTTATGAATGTTTTTGAAATACTATTTTCTGTGATGACAGCCCCTACAACCAATGCCAGTTCATGACTTACTGAACTACACGACATCTCATGCTTGAGAAAATTCTCTTTTATTTACACAAAAAAATAATCAATTCTCAGTGCCAAACTGTTTGTTCAAACGTTTCCCAGCAATACAAAGTAACTTCTTATGCCAAGTCCTTGAAAGATAAACATGTTACTAGTGAGTTACCACATAATTACTGCAGGTAATTTATAGCTATGGAGAGAGTATTTGTTTGCAGTGCATAAAGGCTGTAAACTTTGTGACCTGTTGTACAGAGATACTATTTTAGAAAAATAAAAAACACACATAACACTTATCTTCAACCACTATTTTAATAAATAATAATGTGTCCACTTTTTCAGTAGGTTGCATGGTTGGCACACAATAAGTAGGGCTCTATTGTCAATAATACAAAATAAGAATGTTATTGATATATATCTATAAAGGCACTAGGGGAAGTAAAGTAGCACGATCTTAACAGCCACTGACTTGTGCCTATTCCACCCATTAATCAACAAACCACGGTTTTAAGTCCACTCCAACTACAAAAATGTATATTTACTGAGGACAAATTGATTCTGAGAATAAAACAGGGACAGGACACTAAAGGGCCAGCTCTGCTATAACTAAGGAAACTAGCTCATCTAGTGTTCAGTACGCAGCAGAGGAGAGAGAGAGAGGGGCGCCGAGCGGGTACTGACAACTTGGTAAGCGAAAACCACTCGGCGCCCCTCTCTCTCTCTCTTCCGCTTTAAAAAAAAAAAGGGCGGACTTCCGGGAGGCGGGCTCTTGAGATGGCCGCTTTTTAGCTGAGCTCTCTGAGTGCTACCTAAAATCTGCATCCATCCGCGCCTTTTAAGCGTATCTTTTATTTTAGCTCACCACCAATGCTGTGGGCATACTATCTGGCATTGGATCGTGGGTTTATTGGTTCCGCAGCACTCGATAATTTACTCCCCGGGAGCCGTGTGCGGACCGCACGTGTTAGGCCTGGAGTGAGGTGCTGCCTTCGCTCTGCCATTCGGTCCCGATCGCACTGTTGGAGCCGAGCCTTTCCCTTGCCTCCTGCCGTTCCGCTTTCCTGGCTAGCGGGCGACGAGCTTGCCGTTATCGCCGGAATCCTATCCTGGCCTGCGCTGCAGTGATCCCTCCGCGGGGGAGCGGGGTTCCTGTGACGAGAGGAGCGAAACTGGGCCCGTGGACTTACCTGCACCACGGAGTTGTGGTACGTGCTGTGACCGAGGCGTTCCTGTGGCGTGTGCTCATCCAGCTGCGGCCCCGGTGGCGGGCGGCGGGGTTGGGGCTGCCTCCCTTCCCTGCGCGCGCTGCTTGGGGCTTCTGTTGCCTCGTGGACTCCTCAGCTTGCCCCTGGGGGGCTTACGCAGCCAGCTACACCACCTCCACGGCTGTGTCCTCTTGCATCCGCGGTCCTCTCCGCATCTCCTCCACTTCGCTACTTCCAGCGACTGCCCTTTGTGATCGGTCAGGTAGGCCTGGCGGTGCTCCTGCAGGACTGGGTTTAGTTTATTTTCTGCCTTTGTACTTTTAGTTATTTCATCGGCTACTAGTTAATACAGGGTACGGGAGGGTTGTAGTTAGGTTGGGAGGGTTGGGAAGGGTTTTCGGGTATTTTTCCTTTTTGTTTTGTTTATCTGGCTATTTTCCTTATTGAGGTACATCATTAGTTAGATAAGGGTTCAGGGTGGGTCATAGTTAGGTTGGGTGGTCTGGACATTGTTTGGGGGGGGTGTATAACAACGAACATTGAACTGCAACAACCTTCACGTATACCAGGCTGCAGAACTGCTGTGACTACTCCTGCTTTGCTTCACCGACATTCTCCTCACTTATCTTGACCGGGGATAGGTTGGGCTCTAGTTAGGTTGGGTGGCGGGGTCCGGGGTATTTCTTTCATTTTTGAGGGGTTGTGTTTCCTTTTATTTTATCTACGGTTGCAGAGCTCTGCTCACTGTTTCCTTGGTTTTTTGCTCTGTGTTCACGAGATTTGTGACTCGGGTATACATACTGTGTTTACCCCCATTCTACTTTTCTTTCTTGTGCTGCCCTATTCTCTTCTACTCTTGGGGGGAGCTCCTCACGGCCCCTTATCTACTCATGGAGAAATATATGGATCCGCCGCCTAAAACGTCTACCCGACAAAGCAAGACCAGAGATAAATCCGCGGCGACCCCTAAGCCTACACCTTCCCTTGGGTCGATCGCTGTTGCAGCAGAGGGGCCACCCGTGTCCGGCGCTTCCTTAAAGGATCCACTGACGGCTCAAGATCTTGTTGGAGTTATATCCCCACTTTTGGACGTCAAGCTTGATAAGTTGTCTGACTCCATCAATGCTGTTCTCGCTGAATTGGTCTCTCAGGGCCAGAGGATTACTACCCTAAAATCCAGGGTCTCTGATATGGAAGATGAGCACGTCTCCATGGCTGCATCCCTCCGTTCGCAAGATCTACTACTCTCTTCACTACAGGACCGTATCGATGATCTTGAAAATCGTAGCAGACGCAATAACCTGCGCCTGCCTGAGGAGGTTAAGGGCACGGCGTTACACGATCTAGTTACGACCTGGCTTCCCAAATCCTTGGGCCTGGTGCTTCCTCAGGGTGCATTGATCATTGAACGGGTGCATCGCATTGGTCAGCTTCCAACCTCCTCTACATCTCGTCCCAGGGCGGTGATTTTTCGTGTCCTCAACTACGCCGACAAGGTCAAGGTTCTGGACGCCTACAGGAAGGTTACGTCTCTCTCTTATCACAATCATAAACTGTTGCTCTTTCAAGATTTTTCTGCGGCCGTATCAGTTAAACGTCGCCAGTTCTCTGAGATTTGTACGGAACTTTACAATAAACGAGTGAAATTTGCTCTTCTCTACCCGGCTAAGCTCAGGATTACCCATGAGGGTCGTACCTACTTTTTTGACACCCCTGCGGCAGCCAAGGAGTTTCTTCGTGTTGGGTCCAGGTCTCCACCCCCTCCAGATGATGGTTCTGCGGCACCTGGGGCCTCCCCCCCTCCTTCTTCTCGTTCTCGTCCTGCTTCTTTGCCTAACTCCTCTCCGTCTGCCTCCCCTAGGGCTTGACACTCCAGCCAGCCGTTGGTATCTGGCTTTATATCTTTCGAGTCAATACTTTTTGTCATACAAATTTTTGTTGGCTCTTGGTTATTGTTCTTGTTTTTGGTTATTCTGTTGTGTTTCTAGGCACAAAATTATATGTGCCAAGTTCTGGTTTATGCAAAAAAACAAAAAATGGGAGAAGCTTAGCTCTTTTCAATTGGTGATGTACGATTCCATGTTATGTCTCATCTGTAAGGTGTTTGGAGGGGCTGGCTGGGACCTCCCTAGGCCGACCTGTTCCAGCTCTTGGTTATTGTTCTTGTTTTTGGTTATTCTGTTGTGTTTCTAGGCACAAAATTATATGTGCCAAGTTCTGGTTTATGCAAAAAAACAAAAAATGGGAGAAGCTTAGCTCTTTTCAATTGGTGATGTACGATTCCATGTTATGTCTCATCTGTAAGGTGTTTGGAGGGGCTGGCTGGGACCTCCCTAGGCCGACCTGTTCCAGCTGTGTTTTGGCTCTTCCTCCACGGGGCATCGGGTGAAAGCCTGACCCCGTTATATACTATATATGGTGCAATCCGATGCTAGGTGCGATGCGCCATCTGCCTTGCGTATTGTGTCGTGGACTGTAGAAGGTTTAAACTCCCCTGTTAAGCGTAAAAAAATTCTCACCCATCTCAAGCGTTTGCGTCCCGATGTTGTCTACCTCCAAGAAACCCATTGGTGTGACCCTGTTAGAAATACGCTAAAGGCTCCGTGGCTGCGCGCTTGTTACTCCGCCATGTACACCAAGAAATCTAGAGGTGCCACTATCCTACTCTCTAAAAAGTTGCCTTTCATTGTCGAATCAGAGATTGCTGACCCGGATGGGAGGTACATTATTCTTACAGTCAAACTATTTGCTGAATCCTTTACTTTTGTCAATTTATACGCTCCTAATTCTGACCAGCCCGCTTTCCTGGCCAAGGTTTATTCGCTGCTGCTGGGGATCTCGGCCCCTAACATAATTTTGGGGGGTGATTTTAACTTAGTGGCTAATGTCTCTTTGGATGTCTCTGGCCCTTCCTCCCGCCCTATCGGCCTCTCCTCCCTACCCATGCTGGATCACCTCCGTTTGCGGGATGCCTGGAGGTTCCTCAATCCAACGGATAAACAGTACACGTTCTACTCTCATCCCCATAATTCGTTTTCCAGGCTGGACTACCTGTTCCTTCCTGAATTGTTTCTACATAGGTTGAAGGCTGCCCATATAGGTCAAATAGTAATTTCTGATCATGCTCCCATCTGGATGGAGGTCTCTCTAACTTCTCCATATCAGGTGTCCCGTAATTGGAGGTTTCCTAGCCACCTCTATACTTCGGAGGCGTTTAAGCAATTCCTAGTTGCCAAATGGAATGACTACGCCGACGATAATCATGTCCATCTGGACGATCCTGATTTATTCTGGGGTGCTTCCAAACCAGTTCTCAGGGGACACATCATTGCATATGTTGTGGGACGCAGGAGAGAGGCTGAAGCTAAACTTGTTCGACTTACGGAGGATCTCTCTACAGCGTATGTTGCGCATAAATCTCATCCTAGTCCTGATCCCCTGAAAACGTATACGGGGATTAAATCTCTCTATGATGCTTGGGTTACTGAGAAGGCACAGCTTTCCTATAATTACACTCGTAACGCCTTTTTTCGCTGGGGCAATAGACCCGGTAAGCTATTGGGCAACCTAATCCGCCACTCTAAATCTAAATATCATAGTGTAACTCAGCTTCAGGATGGTTCTCGATCAGTTGTGACTGAACCCAATAAAATCACACAGCTTTTTGCTGATTATTTTGAGGATTTTTATTCCTCAGAATCCACTGATCCTGATATGATGCTTCAGATGTTTCGGCGGGCTGATATTCCTAAATTGACGCCTGCTGACCGTGAACGTTTGGTTAAACCGTTTACCCCCCCGAAATTGTTGCTGCCATAAAATCCCTTCCTAATGGTAAATCCCCGGGGCCGGATGGCCTGGGAGCCGAATATTATAAATTACTTTCCACTTATTTACCGACACATCTTACTGACGTCTTTAATGGATTTCTACAGGGAAGGAATTTACGGCTTCCCGCATCATAGTCCTTCCCAAGCCCAACAGGGACCCTGCCCTGCTCTCCTCTTACCGCCCCATCTCCCTATTGAATCAGGATCTTAAACTGTTCGCCAAGCTCATGGCTTCTCGGCTACAGCCTGTTTTAATGAAACTTACCTCCCCCTCTCAAACGGGTTTTGTTAAAGGTCGCCATTCTACACGAAATATTAGAGGCCTTATTTCGGCAATCTTTACCGCTAAACTTACAAATAGTAAAGCCTCTATCGTAATTAGTTGTGACGCGGATAAGGCTTTTGACAGAATTTCCTGGCCTTACCTGGTTAGTTTCTTTAAATTCCATCATTTTGGTTTACCCTTCATACAGATGTTTAGAGCATTGTATCATGTGCCTATGGCTCAAGTTACAGTAAATAATGTGAATTCTCGCTGGTTCTCTCTAGGCAGAGGAACTCGTCAGGGCTGTCCCCTGTCCCCTCTTCTTTTTAACCTAGCGCTCGAGCCCCTCATACGGATTATTGAGCGCTCTACCGAGCTTGAGGGCATCCAAATAGGAGATATGGAGCTCAAAGTCGCAGCTTTTGCAGACGATCTTTTATTATATCTTTCCAACCCTAAAGAGGCAATGCCATTCCTTCTTGATTTATTTGATGGTTTTCATAAAGCCTCCGGATTTCTAATAAATAAACTCAAAACCGAGGCGCTTCCCATTTTCCCTCAGGCTAAACGTGGTTGGGCAGGGAGGTTTCCCTTCAATTGGACCCGACTTCCCTCTTTGAAGTATCTGGGTCTCACTATCCCCACAAATTTGGCGCACCTTTATAAACTCAACTTTTCTCCTCTGTTGCGTCAAATGGAGGATTCCTTCAAAACCTGGTCCAAATTTAACCTCTCCTTCTTGGGAAGGTGCCACTTGTACAAGATGGCTTTTTTCCCTAAACTCTTATATCCGATCCATATGTTGCCTATTACCTTGAGAAAAAAGGATATTCAGCATCATAATGCACTACTGCGTAAATTCCTGTGGTGCAATAAAAAAGCTAGAATTTCACTGGTTAAACTCCAACAGCCTGTTTGTAATGGGGGGGTGAATTTACCTAATCTAGTGGACTATAATTTGGCATCTAACTATCGTTTTGCGGCTGATTGGTTGCGTGGTGGGTCTAAATTCACCGATGTGACCCTGGAGCAACGCCTATCTCCAACCGTTTCTTTGGCCTCTCTCCTGCATCTATCTACAGTTAACCTACCCCCTGAGGTTGTCTCCAACCCATTGCTGTATCACACTTTGAAAGCTTGGGGGCGTGTTAGACGGCGCCTGGGCCTGGAGGTTCACTACTCTAAATTCCTGCCCTTGATCCGTAATCCGCAATTCCAGCATGGGAGGGAGGCTGTTGTCTTTCGGCGCCTGGCCCGGGCCGGGGGCCGCACTATTGGCGATTTTCTGGACCCACGTGAGGGTAAATTGTTGTCTTTTTTGCAGCTCCAATCTAAGTTCTCTACTGTTAATGTTCACCCTATTCATTACCTTCAACTCCGTAATTATGTAAATACACTGCTTCCTTACCTCTCTGGGGCTAATTCCGCCAACCCTTTACACCAGGTCACCGTCTTGTCCCCCGTCACAATGCTCAAGATGTCCACCAGGCCTGTCTTCGACTGGGAGTCCTGCGGTGCGGGTCTTTCCTCCTGGAAGGCTGACTTTCCAAATCTACCTTCGAAACGGATTCTTCAGGCGTATATGTTTAATTCTAAAGTCCTTGTATCTCGGGACTATAGTGAAATGTTCCTCAAAATTGTACATAGAGCGTATGTCACCCCTAAACTTTGGTTTTTAATGGGCTTAGAGGCTCACTCCAACTGCTTAAAATGTCACTCTCCTGGGGCCGATCTTTTGCACGGCCTGTGGTCTTGTAGCTCTATTGTCCCGTTTTGGGACGCTCTACAATTATACATCAATGACACTCTGGGCATTCGTTTTGTTATCTCTGTTGAATGGGCTATTTTTGGTATCTTCCCTGACCACATCCCCCCACCTGTAGCGAGGGCTAAATTTCTCTTGCTCATTCTTTCTGCGGTGGCAAAACGGGCAATATTGTCCCAATGGATTGCTCCACAACCCCCGTTGCTTCCTCTGGTTCTGTCGCGGCTGCAATTCCTGTTTCATATGGACTGGCTCGAAGCTGTCCTTCATAAGGAGAGCAAGGTTAAATACCTTTTCAATCGCTGGTCCTCGTATATTGCTACCCTGGATAGCACTACCAGGCTGTCTCTGTTTCGCACGTTCAATACCACGGAGTGGTATTGTCTTCAGGTCCTAAAAGGTATTCACCCCATACCGGGGTTCTGATTTCGTTGCAGGACAGG